>ML210385.1:0-41091 GCA_004369085.1 Coprinopsis marcescibilis | reverse complement strand
CACCGAACTCACACCTCATTTCATCACGCTACAGGATCTGTCATATTCAAAGACATAACAGAATTCATTGTCTTAAACTCACAATTCTCATTCACCCACCCACCCATCCCTGGATAATGGTAGGGTAAGCCCGTGTGTATGGGTTAGCCGCCTTCATACCCATCGGGCTTACAACCCATCGAGCAACAAGATTACAATACCTCTTGCTGCTCGAAGCCCCCAACCATCGCTATCATTATCCTTCTTATTTCGCTACTTTCTTTCTTTCTTTCCTTTCTTTCTTTCCTTCTTACGACTTTCAGATTAAATCCATCCCATAGATTAGATTACCACTATCAGTACTAATATTAATTGATCAAACTATCGTCACACTCACTACAAATTCCACTCTATTAGAAAGACCTCGAGCGAACCACACAAGATTTGAATTTGTTGTGCTTATTCTTGAATGGGCTAGGCGTAAGTCGTTTTTGTTCGATGTCTTCCCGCTCGGTGATTAAAAGATTCTCTCCAGATCGAGATGGTGTGGGGACCATCCGCCGCATACATGGTTGATGTAATGCATGCACGCAGTGTGGAATGTATCGCTGGTAACGCGTAAGTGGGTACTTGCGACTTGGTTTGGAAGTTTGTTCATGTAGATGGTTCCGATTTCTCGCAGAGGACTTCGGTCGGCGCTCATGGCGATTGGAGTGGGGACAATATTGCCGATGATCAATTCGTGGGGAGTGGTGGTTACGAACACGCTTGCTTCGTCGATGGCTATTATCGGTTTTGCGTGAGTCTCTCTTGTTTCTCATCGGAGGACTTTATGCTGATGATTGCTGGGTTTAATGTAGACTTCTGTGGTGCTTGATTAAGTATGGGGATGAGCTGAGAGCAGTCGTGGATGTTGGTTTCTCGCCGTCTGGGTCCAGTGTCACACCTTGATCAGAGACTCAAGGTTTGGCTTGGGTGTATTGATTTACGGAGTCCATATTATTCAGACAAATAGCAGGATCATCGGTGTACTTAAATAGTTTATCATTCTTTCTGGGGGCAGCCACATGCCAATTGCTTCCACCACATGCCTTCGGCAATAAAAAATCATCCGAAATGCCAATCGGACCGCGCGGACCAAGTCAAAGTCCGAACATACTAAGTATGTGCATACAGCAATGACTCGAACCCTGTGGAGTGTCGGCGACCTATTTTGAACCCCGCGTATTTGGTGCGATTTTTCGGTTTGGTGGTTGACTCATTCGCCTCACACAGGGACGACTTGACGTTCAACCCCAACTTTGACCCAATCCCACCATTGGGGTCGCAATGTTACCTCAGGAGTCAACTCCCCTTTTGACCAACGACGCGGAATCTGGAGTCGTTGAAACCACGAAAGATGGGGCTGCAGGCGACATCTACGATCATTTCAACAACAGGAGGAAATGGAGCATTTTGGCAATGGTGTCGGCCTCTGGATTGCTGCCTCGTAAGTTCCATGATTCGTTTACAAGTCTGTTAAGTGCTCAACGTGATTATTTACCACCAGTATTTGTGGGGGGAAGCTTTGTGCCCTCAATACCGCAAATCGCGAGAGACCTGGACTCGACTCCGACAATCATCAGTATGGCGATCAGCATCTCGATTCTCGCTTCGTCAATTGGCGCGATGTCTGGTGCGACGTATGCGGGGTACTGTGCGTGTACACTGTCTATATGAACTTTCATGCTTTGACGTTGATTGGCCGTGTTAGATGGGAGATGACCAGCATTCTTGTGCAGCCTTCCGCTCCTATTCATAGGTTCGACGGGGGTAGCACTTTCGAGAAGCGTACCCTCTCTCATGGCTTGGAGGTTTGTACAGGCGATGGGCTGCGCCCCTGGGCTCTCAGTGAGTGCAGGAGTGATCGGAGACATATATCGCTTGGAGGAGCGAGGACGCGCTATGAGCATCTTCTTTTCTGTATGTGAGATTTACCAGACTCGTCGCAGTCGCCGCTCGTATAAAGTACGCGTTGATGTTAATGACACTTACCTGATAGGCATGCCTACTTGGACCAGCTTTGGCGCCTATCACTGGAGGCTTTGCTGCGCATTATGCATCATGGAGGGTTATGCAGTTCATCCTAGGATGCATTGGGCTAATTCTCTTCGCGGTTATGCTTCGGTATCTCCCGGAGACAAGTCATCCTGGAGCGAGGAAGGTTGACAAGATTAAGATGAACCTTGACGCTACAAATGATGTGGATGCTGCACAAAACGGGGTTCAGAAGCGCCCCGTGCGTTTTGAGCATCCTGTTCTACTGAACCCCCTCGCGCCGTTGCGCCTTTTGAGGAGTCCTGTCCTGATAGCCCTGGTATGTCACGGTTTTATTTTGACGTGACGTGAAAACCTTACGCACCCTAACAGGGTCTCATTACGACTATATCCTTGTTCACGTACCACGGTTCGAAGCCTTACGGTCGTAATTGGCACTGTCTAAAGCATCATATTTTCTAACAGTTCTTCTTATACCACTGGTATACACATTGGTGGGTGACTTTCTCTCAGCGTCACTCAATCCTTGACTAAGGATCAAGTTTGTGTTTACCTAGGGTACGCGATATGGAATAAGCAACGAAGCCCTGATAGGCGCTTGCTTCATTCCAGCAGGATTGGGAGACATGAGTGAGTCCCTCGCCCATTCCTCGTCATACATCACACTTACCACGCACCACTTCTGCAACAACCAGTTGGCGCACCAATAATTGGCCGTATATCTGACATGACAGTTATTAGATGGAAGAAGAAAAGAAACGGTGTCTGGTACCCCGAGGACAGGCTGCGTCCAGCGCTGATACCCATGATCACGATCGTTCCGCTCTCGTGCTTTGCATCAGGCTTGCTGTCGGCATATGGGTCAGGGCGTGTAGGGCTGGCTTTAAATCTCTTCTGTTTCTTCCTGAATGGACTTGGCGTAAGCACTCCTCGTATGATACGATACTGGCCCATGCTAATGTGTTGGAAATATAGACGGAGATGGTATGGGGACCATGTGCTGCGTACATGGTCGATGTCATGCATTCGCAAAGCGCAGAGTGTATCGCTAGTAATGCGTGCGTGAATTTGTCCCTTCTTGAATGAATTTATTGCTCACCGTGTTGTATATATCCCAGAGGACTCCGGTCAGCGATCTTAGCGATCGGCGTGAGCACGATTCTACCAATGGTAAACTCGTGGGGCGTTGTGGCCACCAATACATTTGCGTCGTCCCTGACAATAATCGGCTTCCTGTGCGTTCTACTTATCATTGAGACATCGAATTTCAACTGACAGCTGGGTATCGTAGGCTTATCTGGTCACTTATTCGATACGGTGATGAGCTTAGAGCGGTAGTCGATGTAGGATTCTCGCCTTCTGGGTCAAGTGTGACGCCGTGATCGAGTACGACTCTTAATCAGTATCAGAGGCCTTCAGGATATGATATTCATATTTTCGTACGATTTAAATCCATGAACATGTGCTACAGAGCTTCGTAACGCTCAACCTCTTCCCCAAAATATTTGTCGAATAAGATATTGAACTCTGGGGCGGAAACCTCGATTCGCACAAATTCTTGGAGAGCTTCTCTTGTATCCCATTTGCACTCTCGACAGGTGAATGTTTCCCCAGAGAACGGGTTGTGATCTGTTCCCGGACATCGAATGCTGTTGAGCAGGACCTTGCCTGCTTTGCGATTGGGACCCTGTGTGGAGTCTGCGCTACACAAAATAGATGACCTTCCAAGGGTTCTATCGCAATGTGGGCATTCGGTGGGTTCGCCCGGGTCTAGAGGTATCAGACAAGCTTGTCCGGTGCATAAAACACACTTGATGGAGCCGAGCGTAAATCGGGTGGGGGTGGGGCTCGGAGAAAATCGTGCGATGGTATCCCTAATGCAGAATAAAAGCGCCACAGTCTCCCATCCGAGAACCTTGAGCTCGTCCATGTCAAGTCGCTCAGCTTGAACCAAAGCTTTGATGCCGTCTTCAAGCCAATTTGAAATACAGCAAGATCGCGCAAGTTGGATTCTCTCTATTGCTGAGAGGGCGAGGGTCACATTTGACAGGTTTTTAAGGGCAAAGTCGCGAATCTATGATGTACCCTGTTGGTTCAATGAAAGATGTGGCCATTAAATGCGATAGTGGTACCTTTGTCATTCCCCAGAGGCCTGATAGCTTCAACACGCCAATCCATTCTTCCTTTGTGAGATCGAGTTTAATCTCAGCGTTGTTCTTTGATAAGAGGGTGCTGGCGCTGAAGAGGGAATCGTGACTACAGTTATGAAAGGTTGAGCAACAAAGGTAGCGTACGTTGGATATAGCACTTTCAAAAGTGCCGTGAAATCAACTTTGCTTTGACCTGGAATCTTGACAGGACAATCTTCTGCGCTACCGTCTCCTCCTCCTAATTCTGACTTGAGGACAAGCTCTTCAAAGCTATCAGAGGCTGCTACGAACTCCTTGAGTGGAACGCAGAACACTTCATCCTCAACCTGCGTCGAAGAACCCAGCGTGTTAATGCTAATCCAGTATTTGTTGTATCAGAGTACCTTGAAGTGCATATTTCTCCAGAAAAATGAGGTATTCTTGGCGATTGCTGGATGGGGCGGGCCAGTAGCCATGAGTTCTGTGGACTGAGGGGGATGGGCAAAGTGAGAGGAAGCGTACACACTGATGCCGTTATAGTAACTCCGGTTTTGGAATTGTACCCCTGGGAATTGGTCGTTGATTCGATCAAGGCGACACCAATGCCAATTCTCGCAGTGCGATTTGATAACGACTTTTGGAAGACTTGTAAGTTCCATTGAACGAATGATAAAAAGATACACGAGACTCTTGAGACAAGCGTGAAGCTAAAGGCTTGTCACGGTTGATTGGCCGAGCGATCTAAATGGATGTACAACATTTTGGGACAGGAGGGTGAAGTGGGTCAGTCCAGGATCCTCAGAACGTGCAAGAGGCTGTAACATTGAGATGAT
Organism: Coprinopsis marcescibilis; assembly: GCA_004369085.1. NCBI lineage: Eukaryota > Fungi > Basidiomycota > Agaricomycetes > Agaricales > Psathyrellaceae > Coprinopsis > Coprinopsis marcescibilis. The sequence continues at coordinate 36,113 of ML210385.1, read as the reverse complement.
GAAAGGCCCCAAGCCTTTGGGCGTCTAAAGGCGAAAAAAACTCCGCAGCGATGATGGCTGCTACGGTCTGACCTCGGGTAGTATATCCATTGCTGGCTGGCGAAGGGCCATTAGTGTAGTATCGTCGGATATGGTGTAACGGCTAACATTACCGCCTCTCATCTCACAGGAGAGTTTACGCGGCAGCTCGGGGTTCGATTCCCCGTTTCCGAAATTTTAGCCTTTTTGATGTCATTTGTGGCGTCATCATTCAAGTTGAATTGGTTAACCGCCTTTGGCACACACCGTCACTGACTCACAGCCCTCTGTTCTCTACCGACCAATCGATGCTGTGCTCAGTCTGGACTCTGAACTCATTTGTCGGCCATTCACAATACCCATCTTGAATTATTGTTTCTAGTGCTACTAGAGACCAGCTTTGACAGGCTTCGACCTCGGACGATGAAAAGGAAAAGGAACCCCGCTGGAGGTGACGATGACGACGCCCAGTCTCACCCTCGCAGGGTACGTGTACCCGAAAGCAACGAAGCACCTCAGGTGAGGGAGAGATGCGAATCCGATGGCGCATGGAACGGGGAATGCGAGCCACGGTCTGAAGAGTGTACAAGAGCCGCTGAAACTCGAGGGGTTGAGGTGCAGACAGGCTTTGAGGACGAGGACGGAGATTCAAGGCACAACCCTCGTTCAAGGATGTCGGCCCAGCAAACAAGGATGCCACAACCTCGGAACTCTGGTACTAAAATCAAGAATCGTGCAGAGGTCGTTATAGTCTTGCGATCTCGTCAAGATACCTCGAGAACGTACTCGAGGACTGGTACCGTATCCTGACTGCACCCTAGAGATTTTCAATGACATGTCTGACTTGGTTTATCTCTCTCTGATATAAGAACGCGAGGCCACCATTCACCCAGGAAATCTCCCGATGACAGCAAATTCGACGCAAGGTGGGGGTTGGTTTAGGTCAAAGCACCCGTGTGCGCGGTGTGTTGAGTCGGAAATACCGTGTGAACGGCAGAAGGAGCCTTTATCGCAAGCAAAGGCTGATAGGGGAACGGCGTGCTATGTGTGCAGAGCGCAGAGGTCGGAGGCTGTTTCTGCGCCTCTGGCTCGTCGCGCTGGTCGTGGAAATCCAAGAGGGATAATGAGAGACGTGGAGGCTGGTAGTGAGAATGGCGGGGGTCAACAACAGGAGGGTGACGGTAATGGTGATCGCGATCATGAGGGTCCCCTGAACGATGAGGAGTAGGCGAGAGGTGGAGCAAGGGACCCGGGAGACGCACCAGGCGATTCAACCTCTGACAGCTTGGAACCTATTCTTAAGGATCTTCTTCAAGAACTTAGGCTCTTGAGGGAGGCGCAAGCTTCTAGGGACAGGGGAATGGAAGAGATGGCGAATTCGTCCTCTGAAAGCCAGAAAACGATGATGGATGCGCTGAAGGGGATACGAGCGGACATTGGGTCGTTGCTGGCATTGGCCAAATTGACGTGTTCGGCACAGAAACGGAGGGAGGGGCCTTTGGGCTTTGGGCTTTGGGCGGGATATGAAAGTCGAGAGTGTAAATTAATGGACTGTGCCGGCGGTTGGAATCTTTTCATGGCTTATGGGATGTCACATAATAACTGTACATCGATGTGACAAGCTCGGTACTTCCATAATATGTTCTGGTAATTTGAATTCGATAGATTGGGTAAATTGACGGCCCTCGAGTAACGGCGCTAGCTCTCGTTGGAAAGCGGCTCAATTCAAAGTGAGACCAAAATTCTATTGGTGCCCAACTCCTGTACACGGTAGTCTGACACACCATTGTAACCGGGCCTGCCAGTTGATTAAGCCATTTCGATGCGGTCTGTGCACAGTTCTACTGAGACATAAACTGTACAGCTGTTAGTAAGCCACACGGGCGGCAATCGCAGATAGTTCCCTCGTCCCAATCTCAAACATTCAAATAAACTTGTCCTCGCACATCCATCTGCTCACGCAGAAAATCCCACCCCAAAGCCAAATATCAATTCCCTTGCTTGAGCAACGCTCGCCAACCAATAATCAATCATAGTCAGACTGGTTCTTGACTAAAATTCCGCACACTCGTTGCCCAAACACTATCCAACCACCCACCCATTCTTTTCATTCCATAAATAACTGAAATGATTTACAACACTCTTGACAACGTCCTCGGTACCCTTGGCCCCGTGCCTGAGCAGGGAACCACGCTTAAGCGTCTGGAAAGGCTGGGTCAAGGAGCGTTCGGGACGGTGCACAGGGTCGCTCAATATGGCGTTCCCCTCCCAAAGCGTCTCTTCAGACGCCAACATCCCATGAAACCCAAATACTTTGCGCTCAAGGCGCAACTGCGGGCAGAGGATGGAAAGCATGGGGAGACGCACCTAATGGAAGCAGACGCGCATCGCCGCGTTGCCAATCACCCCAATATCCTGGACCTGGAATACGTCTTCCAGGATAAAGTCAATACGTACTTCGTGATGGAGTACGCACCCCATGGATCCCTCTACCAGCAAATCTTCCAAAAGCACCGATATGTCGGAAAGGATGAGGCTATTAAGAGCGTGTTTGGGCAGTTGCTGGACGCGGTGACATACATGCACAGGAAGGGGGTGTATCACCGAGATTTGAAGCCGCAGAACATCCTGTGCTTCGATGAGGGTGACAGAGTCGCGATTTGTGATTTCGGTCTGGCCACCAGTCGCAGAGTGTGTACCGAGTTTGGCTCGGGGACGAAGGAGTACATGACCCCAGGTTTGTTTCAGCTCTCCTAACCACATTAGGGGATATGAGACTCACCTTGACTGTCTTCAGAGTCGCTTGTGAAAATGGGCAGGGACCATAGCAAGCCGTACTCTCCCGCAGCCAGCGACGTCTGGGCTCTAGCGCACATACTGCTAAACCTAGTCACTGGTCGCAGGATATGGACAAAAGCATCCCGCTCAAATAAAGCGTACCGCAATTACCTGAAAGCACCGTACACATTCTTCCTCGCTGCGCACCCCATCTCCGCCGCGCTCAACGAGCTGTTGGTGCAGGCGATAGATCCTAATCCCACTGCACGACTGTCGTTAAAAGAATTTAAGACGCAGTTTGAGGCGATAGAGACGTTTTATGCGCCGGGTGCGTTGTTTGAGAATGGGAGGGCGTTGAGCGAGTGGAATTGTGGAAAGCTTGAGAAACAGGAGCCTGTTGGGAGTAAGGCTGGTGGTTTGGGTTCAAACCCACCCAAGGCAGCGCTTGGCGGGGATGCTGAGAAACTCGTACCCCCCGCCCTCAACTTGGCAAACACAGTCTCCACTTCTGTCTTCAAGTTACCAAGTATCCAGAGCCCAGCAGAGGAGATTATCATTAGAAGGAGTACCAGATATACTCCATTTTTGTGATTGTGCTTCTCAACGTGGACTTGATGTCATATCGTGATTTTGCCCTTGTACCTTACTTACCTCACTATGTGTTTATTATAACCTGAAATCTTATGCTGGACGAATACGAGTGCTTGACTCCTGCGTCTGCTCTCGATTGGTTCCCTGGAACGGTATCCGTCTGGGGTTGACGACAAAAATGCTTGAACGACAACTTAAGACTCACCGTGCTATCTAAGTTTGTATCCACAAATAATGTAGACCCTGTGCCAACGGGTACGGGCTTGAACTATACTGCAGTACAACTGTGCAAGCGAATCCAGAATGCCTCGTTACTTCTACCCCACCAACTCCTCTTCCGGAGAAGCCCTCAATCACACCATACGCGCAAGTGCCGGGCCCCTGACCACAATTCAACCGTCTCTGTAATCCACAAAGCGATCCAAGCGGCCCTATTCCTATTCCTATTCCTATCCCACATCCAACTTGCACGCTGCGTCTTGCGAACGCTTGGTCGAATCCTTCCCCAGTTCCAACGGCGAGATCAGACCGCCGGACCGCCGGGAAGAGGTCTCCCCCAACGTCAAACTTCGCTCCGGTCCGCCTCGCCCTTCTCCTTCGCTATATACGATTAACATCCCTGAGCGGACGCTTTCAACACCAATGCGTCTACCAATAAAGGTTCAGATTCAAAGAAGCAGAAAGAATCAGTCATATGTCGATGTTAGATAGAAGTTCGACGCGTATCAAAGTTCCTGGTGCCGCGTCGAGCGGTTCAACCTCCCCCACCTCCTCGTATTTGCTTTGTACCTCTTTACAGGCTCCTGGTAGGAATACTACAAGAACACGAACCGGCTCGGTCTTATCTCAAGGTCCCACCCCAGCTTTCGCCCACTCATTTCGATAGAATGGACAGCTTTCATCAGAGGCTCAAGAGATAGGTATATCATACTCTGCACTCTCTGACAGCCTCGGCCTTTGGACTGGCGGTGTTGAGGACAGGGTCAGAGCGTATCCTTACCCTGTCCTGAACATCCCCAAGTCCAAAGGCCAACCTTGCGGGAACGACCTAAATAAAGTCTAACGCGGTCCCCATGCCTTAACTCGAGGGGTGTCGTTTCTTGCACTATTACTACTCTACACCACCCAATAGTATTGGCTATATTTTTGATCATTAATTAAGAGAAATAGATCGAATTTGAAAAGTACAGGCACAGCACAACGTCTCGTCTACGAATTAATAATGCTCATTGCCCATATGGCAAGTACATCGACGTCCGAGTCTAACCCACCATACCTTACACAGAATCAAGCGCAGAAGCGTAAACTCGTCATCCTACCATCACCGACCAGCACACCCTCACACCTCCAAATCATCCGCCAAACCAACATGATCCCCCTTCTCCCTCTCCCTCGCCAACCGACCCTTGCCCCGCGCCAAATCCACCTCCCTCCAGCTCTTCTCCGCCTCTCCCAGCAGCGCACCGGGCCGCTCGTACACCCGCAGGAATTTCTCAACTTCTTCCTCAAAAGCAGTGGGCGTAGAAGTAGGAGTGACGTCCCCCCCTCCAATCCGACTCAACACACCCCTAACACCACGCAAGAACGCCTCGAGCACCGCAATGTTATGCGACACCAAAAACGCATGCGCTCCCATCTCGTGCGTGTGCAGCAGGTGGTGCACATATGCCCTGGTATGCGGAGGTCTGTAAACCTCCACCTCTTTCTCCAGCTCTTCCAGACCTTGCCTCCCACTCCCCTCCACACCTAGATCTTCAGCACCTACACCTCCAGGCGAAATCCACACATCAGAATCAAATCCATGCCGTATAAGCTGCCTGTCCCCATCGTGCACTCGCGGCGAGCACGCTATGCACGTGCACACTTCGCGGTCCGCAGGTGGGCTACCAGCAACACCATCTCCTGCACCCACGAACCCACTTGCCGCACCCAAGGCCGCAAAGTCCATGGCATACTCCGTCGCGTAGAGGTTATGCCCGATCGGCCTTTTTCCCGCCCCGGTCGTGCGATCGGAATTTGCACAGGCACCGCGCACCGGAAAGGCGAAGTCGAGGGCGACACCCTTCGTACCCATCTCCACCACCCACGCCGCATCGAACAGATCCACACCCGTATCCCGCACAAGCTTCAGAATCTCATGCGGGCTCCTCGCGCCGAACACAATACGGGGTTTTTCTGAAGGGAGCGGGGCGAGGGAGGCGCGTAGGAGGGTGTTGAACGTTGCTGCGTTTGCGTCTGCGTCTGTGCCGGTATCTCCTTGGGTGACAGCGGGGGAGGCAGAGGTAGAGGCAGCGGCAGCGGATAAATCGCAGCGCAGCACGGCGAGGTCCACGCTGTACCCCGCTAGACCCTGGTCGATGAAGGTGTAGGGCCGGATTTGGTCGAGGTCTGGTCCGGGGATGTGGTGTTCGAGCAGGGCGTGTGCGTAGGCCTCGCGGGCGCGGGGGGAGGTTGAGCCGATGAGGGGTGCAATTATTGGTGGGAGGGGCTGGGAGGGCGTTGTCGGTTGTGGTGGAGTGGTGGTATTGGTAGCGGGGGAAGAGGGTGTGGCAGCGGTTGAGGTCGCGGTCTTGGGATTTGCGTTCTTGGCTTTGGAAGCTGGTGCCCCAGCCGGAGGAGGATTAAAGAGTCTCCCTATCCACGCCGCACTGCGATCGATGCTCTTCATTAACCGCTTTTGAGAGTAAGGGGGGTTGGTGAACGGCGTGTCGGCGAGGGCGAATATGAGGTCAGGGTGCAGTTGAAGTGCGTAGGTCCGCCATTCGTCTGGTGAGAGCTGAGAAGGCTGTAAGTACGATACAAATAACGACACAGAGCCATAGAGAGACGTACCTTGCGCACCCCACGCAATGTGGACACCGAAACGACGTGGTTTTGGTTCACAGGCATCTCCTTCGCCTCGTTTGGATCTCTCGCTATCATCGAGAGGATGTGGTTTTGGCCTTGGAATCCAAGGAATGCATGCAGCGGTTGCTCTCCTACCTGCAAAGTCGGCACCGGGGGGTTATGTTCTAAACTATGTCGGACGTGTCAACAACAGGTACAAAAATGAAAACCGCGCCAACGTACGTACAAGCTTTCGAAAGGCACGTTCATCCATTTGAGGGCACTATGCGAGGGGTAATTGTCCCTCGAGAGATGAGGTATAACGCCGCGAGAGGTGTTTGTGAGCACTCCAGGAGTCTGGATGTCGATCCTGCTGGTCGCTTTGCCTGAGGCGTCGGCGGTGTCACGGCGCGTGAGCGATACGTGGCCTAATCGAGGCCCGAATTTGCTCGAACTTGATAGTTCAGGTGACGATATCGTGAATTCAAACGTCGATTTCGGCCTTGATGAGCCTGCTTGGCTGGAATCTACGGTTTCTGAGGATATCGATCCCATTTTGGTGGAGTGGTGACGAAGACGACAGGAATATCCAGGCTGGTGAAGCTGGCCGAGCGATGTGCTGGCGCGATGAATGAGACTATAACACCGTATCGTGAAGGTATTTGAGAAAGGAACGACGAGGTGAAGAGGTCGCCGGCAGCGCGGTGACGGTGTAGCAGAGAAAAAAGCGCTGGATTCGTTCTGTGGCAAGATCGAGGAGATAAGATAATGGAGGATCAAGTCCTTGCCGATGTGTGCCGCTGGTTGCATCTCTGTTATCATCGGGTATGGTGTAACGGCTAACATTGCCGCCTCTCATCTACTGAGTGTTCGCGGCAGCTCGGGGTTCGATTCCCCGTACCCGAATCTTTTTGAGCAATGCTCAAGTGGCGCAAGATACACACCATAGCAATAGATTTTTGATCCGAGAGGCCGTTCTTGAAGACTTTGCTTCGCGGTCTGATTGTGAGAAACGACAATTCACAGCATCAGATATCGGATAACAACCTCAGTGTAGGTTAAATTGTACGGGACGACTCCAATTATTTAAGTTAGGTACAGCGACCGCCTCTGAATCCCTGGCTTCAGGTCATGTCTGGAAGTTGGGATGTTCAGGACAGGGTTAGGATAGCGCTTCTGCGCTTGATTTGGTCTTGCATTATTAAATAGGCTGTAGGTGTGGTGGGTTAGACTCGGACTTCGATGTGCTTCAAGTTTGTGGGGAGTAATCATCATTCGTAGACGTTGTGTTGTGCCTGTACTTTTCAAATTTGATCTATTTCTCTTCGTTGTTGATGAAAGGGTTGGAATGGTCAAACTAGGTCATGCTCCGCAAGTTGGCCTTGGGACTTAGGTATGTTCAGGACAGGGTTAGGATACGCTCTGACCCTGTCCTCAACATCACCGTCCAAAGGTCGAGGCTGTCGGAGAGTGTAGAGTATCTAGCTCTCCAGTGAAAGATTTAAGATGTCCATTCTGTCGAAATGAGCGGGGAAAGCTGAGGTGGGACCTTGGGATAAGACCGAGCAGGTGCGTGTTCTTATAGTGTTTCTCTACCAGGAGCTTGTAAAGAGGCAAAAACCAAATACGAGGAGGTGAGGGGGGGTGAACCGCTCCAGGAACCCTGATACGCGTCGAACCTTCCACGTCTGGCTGATTCTGCCTCCTTGAATCAGAATCTGAGCATTTAGACGACGCCTGACAAGTCCGCTTTGGGTGGTAGTTTGGTATTGGAAGCGTCCGCTTTGTTGGGCGTATATCGAGAAGGCGAAGGGCCTGGCGGACCGGAGCGAAGTTTGATGTAGGTTGGGAAGGACAAGTTCCTCCTGCCGGTCCGACGGTCCAATCTCGCCTTTGAAACTTGGGAAGAGTGGATCTGGCCAGGGTGTCGCAAGGACACACAGTGTGCAAGTGCGCACTGCGATGTGGGATAGAGGCCGCTTTGATCGGTTTGTGGAATACAGAGACGGTTGGATTCTGGGCAGGGACCCGGGACCTTGGACCTTGGACGGAAGACTGCCTCAGTGAGGTGAAAGTTGGGGCTGCATGGTGGGTGGGGAATACCCTAACACATGTGACACGTAATTGGGCGTAGAGAGATTATTATCTTGGTTGCACCTCGTCGGAGTCGGGATTAGGGGAGTTGGTATGGTAGAAGTACTGGGGCATTCTGGACTCGCTTGTACTGCAGAACACGAGGCCCGTACCCGTTGCCACAGGCTACAGTATTTATGGTTTAGGTCGGGGTTAGAATAGGCTGAGGGCTCTATCGGAGAGAGTCTAAAGAGGTCAGACCTTCTGTAAAATAAGTTAGACTCGAAATGAGCCCAAGTTTTTTTAATTTAAAATTTCTGTGTGTTTTCAGTAGTGACTTGGGTTGAACAAGGGTAGGAGTGTAAGTAAGTAGAGCATTTTGGTGGCCTGCAGTCTTGCACGCCTCACCCCCTACCCGCTGGAAAGGCAACGGAGAAACCGTCGAGGAGAACCAATCGCGAGCAGACACAAGAGTGAAGCACTCGTATTCGTCCAACATAAGGTACAAGGGCAAATCACGACATGACATCAAAGTTCAATTTAAGAAGCACAATCACAAAAATGGAGTATATCTGGTCCTTCTGCGAATAACTATCTCCTCTACCGGGCTCTGGATACTTGGTAACTTGAAGACAGAAGTGGAGACTGTGTTTGCCAAGTTGAGGGCGGGGGGTACGAGCTTCTCAGCATCCCCGCCAAGCGCTGCCTTGGGCGGGTTTGAACCCAGACCATCCGCCTTACTCCCAACAACCTCCTGTTTCTCGAGCTTTCCACAATTCCACTCGCTCAACGCTCTCCCATTCTCAAACAACGCACCCGGCGCATAAAACGTCTCTATGGCCTCAAACTTCATCGTAAACTCTTTCAACGACAGCCGGGCAGTAGGATTTGGATCTAGGGCCTGCACCAGCAGCTCATTGAGCGCAGCGGAGATGGGGTGCGCAGCGAGGAAGAATGTGTACGGTGCTTTCAGGTAATTGCGGTACGCTGTATTGGAGCGGGAAGCTTTTGTCCATATCCTCCGACCAGTTACTAGGTTTAGCAGTATATGCGCTAGAGCCCACACATCGCTGGCTGCGGGGGAGTACGGCTTGCTATGGTCCCTGCCCATTTTCACAAGCGACTCTGGAGTGGAGAGACAGTCACGGTAAGTCTCATATCCCCTAAACATGGTTAGGAGAGCTGAAACAAACCTGGAGTCATGTACTCCTTCGTCCCCGAGCCAAACTCGGTACACACACGGCGACTGGTGGCCAGACCGAAATCACAAATCGCGACTCGGTCACCCTCATCGAAGCACAGGATGTTCTGCGGCTTCAGATCCCGATGATACACCCCCTTCCGGTGCATGTAAGTCACCGCGCCCAGCAACTGCCCAAACACGCTCTTAATAGCCTCATCCTTTCCAACATATCGGTGCTTTTGGAAGATCTGCTGGTAGAGGGACCCATGGGGTGCGTACTCCATCACGAAGTATGTATTGACTTTATCCTGGAAGACGTATTCCAGGTCAAGGATATTGGGGTGGTTTGCAACGCGGTGATGCGCGACTGCTTCCATTAGGTGCGTCTCCCCATGCTTTCCGTCCTCAGCCCGCAGTTGCGCCTTGAGCGCAAAGTATTTGGGTTTCAGGGGACGTTCGCGTCTGAAGAGACGCTTTGGGAGGGGAACGCCATATTGGGCGACCCTGTGCACTGTCCCGAACGCTCCTTGGCCCAGCCTTTCCAGACGCTTAAGGGTGGTTCCCTGTTCAGGCACGGGCCCGAGGGTGCTGAGAACGTTGTCAAGAGTGTTGTAAATCATGGCAGTTATTTGTGGAATGAAAAGAATGGATGGGTGGGCGAATAGTGTTTGGGCAAAGAGTGTGTGGAAATTAGTCAAGAACCAGTATGACTATGATTGATTATTGGTTGGCGAGCGTTGCTCAAGCAGGGGAATTGATATTTGGCTTTGGGGTGGGATTTTCTGCGTGAGCAGATGGATGTGTGAGGACAGATTTATTTGGATGTTTGAGATTGCGATGAGGGAACTATATGCGATTGACGCCCGTGCGGCTTACTAACTGCTGTACAGTTTATGTCTCACTCGAACTGTACACAGGCTACATCGAAATGCCTGGACTGAGTTTCAGGAGTCAGGACGGGCTGCAACTGTGTCTCGGAGTTGACTGCAGGAAGGAATCGGGCGGCATTGAAATCCATTCTCCATGCCCCCAGCGTTTTCATTCAGTCCCTCGCTCAACAACAAGCACAGTGATGTGATACCTACATCTTACATCTATTCGAGAAATGTATGGGCGCCTACTGCATATCCAGCTCGTACACGACTTGCTCTGAATCCCACAATAAATCAGATATACATTTAACTACTGTACATTCATCTCTGATTTAATTCGCTAGTAAATTACATCTTTTAGGCACTCGAACGACCAATCTACTTTTTATCAACCCCAGGCCCGTCTGAAACTTTTCTGTCTGACAGCTCATAGTCTGTCTCGGTGGTGATGGCAATATTTATCGCGCTGGGGCCTCGCGCGTGAGTATGTGGCCCATATGCCAGTGACATGCCACGGTTCGAAACAACTGGCGCGTTCCTGCTATTGCTGCTCATGGTAGAAGTGTCCTGACCACCTCGCAGTGTCCGGCCATTGAGAGACGCCATTAGGACGTTGGCGTGGCTATTCCATAAGATGAATCAAGGGACACTGAGGGAGCTTTTGTGGAGTAACACTTACAGGCCAGGTAAGAACCAACTTCTGATTTACGAGCACAAATGATGGTTAATCAGTCCGCCTAGGCTCTTTAGGAGGGTAAGTTACTCACGATGCCATGTGTATCCATGGATGAACACGCGCATAATAAAGGATGAGCGTTAAGGCTGCGCAGAGTGAGGTAATCAGTCCATTCTCCAGCGTGTTTATGCTGAGAACACGGAGCGCACTCTTCGCCCTCGGCGCCATCGACCGTTTCCTGTACACATGGAACTATATGGACGTCAGTGTCAAGCTCACGAGCAGGTGGAAAGGCCGTTACGAGATCACTTACGATAGAGAACATTCCGATAGTAATCAAGACGTCACAAACAAACACCGTCGACGTGAGTATTCCGACGGATATCGCAAAAGGGGTGAGACCGCCTGGGTTCTGGTTATTATTAATGAACTGATTGAACACGCCATTCCTTCCGGCTGTGACGGCAGCCTGCTCTGCGATCGCGCCGATTCTTCCAAGCTGTACTCCGGTGAGTACTCCGACTATGAGCTGTGTTGTTGTAAGCTGAGGCGAGGTTGTTCTGTCAGGATTTCATTTGTTTGCGCGTTCTGGATAACGCACCAGCCCAATCAAGACAGCGATGGCACCGAGGATCTTGTTAAACTTGTGTGTCCAAATTCTCCTGTAGCGCTAGTTAGGGGCGGACCCGATGCTTCAGAGAAGGACCGTACCATGCAAAGAACCCTTGAATAAATAGGGCAACTGAGGGTTTCGTCGTTTGGTATAGACATCTTCGATATATTCCGTAACACTCACTGAAAGACCCAAGAATGTGAAGCGAAGGGGCTGTTTTGGCCGGCGATTGACGAAGCACAGGTTGCCCAATGCCAAGCACCAGGACGCGCCACGCCGCAAAGGTTATGAAGCAGACCCGCAGCGTTTCGCACACAGTGACGACACCGACTAAACCACCCGCGATGGATTGTCAGACGTTAGTGGAACCCTCCCACGAAGAGATTTACTGGAATGACATACCGAGGATGTACAAGGTGAGCCTGTTCTTTCTTTTTCCTTCAGCACCAGCCAGGCAATAATGCTCTAGATGCACGGTTATGGGCGCTAACCAGTTTGATGAATGTATTGAGAACTTACGGAGCTGGACCAGGTAAGCGCCGAGAACAAGGTATGCCCCCACCGTTCCGATTAACTGTCGATTAACAATGAGTGTCATACAAATATTCGGAAAGAACTGTGGAGCATTACCATTGACCCTCCCCTGCAGTTACCGGATGTTTAAGTTCCGTTAGAAGCTTAACCCAGAGGTATTCGATGTGCCTACATGAGAACCTGCTCTGGTGTCCCGCCGCTATCCATGTCAAGTGAATAAGGTCTTAAGAAAGCTGACCGAAGAGATGAAAGGGAAGTCGGGAGTAAGAAAATGTTCCTCTGGGAATGCGACAAGCCTCGCGGTAGATAAGTATCCGTAAAATGGATGCTTGAGTGGACAGGTGTGAACCAATATATCTCTGTTCGTCACTGTCCATCGTTGTCGGAAGTTAATCAAAAGTTTCAAGGCACGTAGTTCTAAATAGAATCTACAGGTCAGTTTTAAATGATAAAAAGAGAGAACGTAAGCTCAGCTCGGCCGGATTAGTACTTGGGCGCTGTAAAAGGTCAAGTTTTGATTGCGATTGATTAGGAACCATTGTCCTCACGTTCTAGCATTACCCCGCCAAAGGCAGCCCCACGAGTGCGCATCAGCTCTTCCCGTACACACAGATCGGTACGTATGAAATTCCTCGTAGTGCATAGCGATGTGAGACTCCTGATAGCTCAATGTTACGTCTACGAGGTGGCTCCGGGGAAAACATCAACTTGGTCAGTGAAGGCTTCTCAAGGGCGACATCTTGACAATGATGCTGATGTTGCTGAGATCCTCTTTCTACTTTCGAACGATAGTTGATTGACATGTAGACCGATTGGCGGGTAGCAAAGAGCTACAGCTATACATAGGACCGTGGACAGCGGTATTTTGAAGATGTAATGGAGCGTTCGGATTTGATCAGGTGAAACCTAACTTCTAAGCCACAAGATGCACCACTGATGGCTTGGGCCAACATAGCTCAGAGAAACATGATTGGTTCTCTAAGCTCTGATTAGATGCTTAGGGACGCTTAGATCAAGTTGTAACTGCGCGTAGAAGATAGAAGACACCTGGAACTCTACCATGTTTATCCTTATGTGCAAAAAAAAAAGATAGGTAGCGACCGTATACGTATCTGCGTGTGCAAAAGCAACAGCTCCAAGCTGGGGCAAAGCTAAAAGAGGGCTTTGACATCGTGAGAAGGCACCGTTAATGAAACATGTCCTCAAGTAGGTCCTCTCCAGTGACCAGTCTGCATTGGGAGCCTGACGTGATGACCAGGAGCCTGTTGCCGGTGACGGCAGCATTATGTCGGCAGCAATAGTTGATTCGTGGTTCCAAGTTCCAACTCGACAAGTCAGCTCCATGAGCGATGTCAGGCAGGTCCGACAACAAGGGCTAAGTACTGAGCAAACAACCAAAACCTCTTCACGATGATACCTTAGGTTGAATGCACACAAGCCAAAGAGTAAATGACTACAGTCAAGAGGTTGTGATATTCATCTGGGAACTGCCAGGCGATGATGTTACTTGCGTATCACGCAACCAGTTATGCTCATTGTCAATCCCAAGGTGCCTAGGAGCCAATTGAGTGTAAAAGAGCCTGATTCACGCACATTTACTATATGAAGTCGACATTGGTCAAGGCAAGGTCAAGAAAATTTACTGGAGCTACCCACGGGGATTATTCAATGATTTTGCATTTGTTTATGCATTGACCAATGAAATTTGAATGGTGAAGTAGAGATAGTCGGGATTGCGGCGCCGGCGGATATCGTGGGAATGGGCTTCGGCAAAGGGCGAACGTCGCCAGCCAATCGACACCTTGTTCACATTCCCAATGTTCGACTGACCCTAGGATGGGGGAGCATATTGCACTGGCTCAGCTCCCTTGGATTACATCAGACGCCATGATTGGTGACGAACAGCCACGACTGCTCTCCTCCAGTCCTCCAGTGGTGGGAAAGTGCGCCCGTTCCTATCGCATCAATTACACTGCAAGATCGACAATCCTGACGCCTCTGTCCTCGTGCCGCCTAAACAATCATCAAATTCTCCCCTATGGAATGTGTATAATGATTGTCTCTGAGATTCTCCCTTCTCCGCGTTCATTTATGGTGCGAACTTCGCGTGACAACCTTTTCTTTTCGATTCATGTCGCTCATTAGTGTAGTCCGAGCCTCGCACTTTGAAGGTCATCGGAGAGATAGTAGACTCCATTGCTGATGTTCTCGGACTCAACTCGGGAGACACCAGACGTATAAGTTCTCGGGAATTCGAACGACAAACACCATCTCGAACTGCATCACCATGCTTTCCCTCTTCAAAGCTGTCGGGTTTCTTTGGCTTGCTCTCTCAGTCCACGGCGTACCTCTTTACGGACAGTGTAGGCTATTATCCTCCTCATCATGGTAACTGCCACTGACTGATACGCTTCAGGCGGTGGCCAGGGCTACTCAGGCTCTACTCAGTGTGATGCTGGCCTCGCTTGCGTTGTCCTAAACCAATGTACGCCTTCCCCGTTATATATATATACAGATCGTTACTAACGAGGATGCAGGGTACTCACAATGCCAGACCGGTTCCGGTACTCCAGTGCCCCCTGTCATCAGCACTAGTGTCCCACCTGTTACACCCACTCAGCCTCCACTCCCTCCAGTCTCTTCGTCGACAGTTGCCCCTCCAACTGCTACCACTCCGCCTGCGGCCAACATCCCTGCTGGCCAGCTCACGCGTCTGAGCAGCTTTGGTTCGAACCCCAGCAACGTCGGAATCTTCGTCTACAAGCCGGCGAACGTTCGACCGGGTGCTGGGTTGCTTGTCGCTTTGCACCCCTGTGGAGGTACAGCTCAGGTAAGTGGATGAGGTCCCTCTCCAATACGAAACTTACAACTTATCATCCCTAATAGCAATACTTTTCCAGCAACGCGTTCCGCAGTCTTTCTGACCAGCGTGGATTCATCGTGCTCTACGGCCAAGCACCGAACAACAGTAACTGCTGGGACATCGCTGGGAACGCCACCAAGACCCATAACGGCGGTAGCGACTCTCTCGGCGTCGCTTCAGCTGTTCGATTTGCCATCTCCGACTGGGGCATCAACCCCGACAAGGTCTTTGTCACTGGCACCTCCTCAGGGGCGATGATGACCAACGTCATGGCTGGCGCCTACCCCGAGCTTTTCAAAGCCGGCGCCGTATTCGCTGGTACTGGGTTTGGGTGCCTGGTCACTAACGCCCCTTCCTTCCCACCCGATCCCTGTGCTGCAGGCAACAAAGTCCTCTCCGCCCGCGAATGGGGCAACCTCATTCGTGCCGGATACCCCGGATACACTGGAGCCTTCCCCAAGATGCAAATCTGGCATGGAACCTCCGACCCTGTCCTCAACATCGTCAACTTCCAGGAGCAGGTGAAGCAGTGGACTGACATCCACGGTATCTCGCAGACTCCGACATCCACTAGCAACAATACGCCAAAATCCGGCTGGACGAAGACCGTGTATGGAACTGGGCAGCTGGAGGCGTTTAGGGGCCAGGGCGCGGGTCATGGACTCCCGGAGAGTGGGACGGAGGTGGCGGCTATTGATTGGTTTGGATTGTAAATCCGCTGTACGTTTGCGGCGACTTAGGTGTTTGATGAACGTTGCGTCCTAGTTGCGATCGCGATGAATGTATTCAAGGATATATATTTCTTTACCTACTCATACTTTGTGCCCTCTGATTAGTGTTATGAAAATTACGTATGGAGTCGCTAAGAAATGTAAGAAGGTCGAGATATGTTGGCCTGCGACACCCTTCAAATGGTCTGACGGACTCGATGCGAAGGAAAGTAGTGAAGTCTATATGCCCGTGGGTCGCACTTGTTGTCCATGGGTGCTCAGACGGAGACGGTCCTTCGAGTAAACATGTGGCGCCGGACCCTTGGTGAACAGCATGCAATGCCCGTGAATGGGCGTTTAATTGGCGCCCAACTCCTTTCCACGGTAGTCTGAGACACCACTGTAACCAGTCCTGCTAGTTGGTCAAGCCATTTCAATGCGGTCTGTGTACAGTTCTACTGAGACATAAACTGTACAGCTGTTAGTAAGCCACACGGGCGTCAATCGCATATAGTTCCCTCATCGCAATCTCAAACATCCAAATAAACCTGTCCTCACACATCCATCTGCTCACGCAGAAAACCCCATCCCGAAGGCAAATATCAATTCCCCTGCTTGAGCAACGCTCGCCAACCAATAACCAATCATAGTCAGACTGGTTCTTGACTAATTTCCGCACACTCTTTGCCCAAACATTATTCACCCACCCATCCATCCATCCATCCATTCATTCATTCATTCCACAAATAACCGCAATGAAGTACAACACTCTTGATAACATTCTCAGCACCCTCGGGCCTGTGCCTGAAATGGGAACCACCCTTAAGCGCCTAGAAAGGCTGGGCCAAGGAGCGTTCGGGACAGTGCACAGGGTCGCTCAATATGGCGTTCCCCTCCCAAAGCGTCTCTTCAGACGCCAACATCCCATGAAACCCAAATACTTTGCTCTCAAGGCGCAACTGCGGGCAGAGGATGGAAAGCATGGGGAGACGCACCTAATGGAAGCAGTCGCGCATTGTCGCGTTGCCAACCACCCCAATATCCTCGATCTGGAATACGTCTTCCAGGATAAAGTCAATACGTATTTCGTGATGGAGTATGCACCCCATGGGTCCCTCTACCAGCAGATCTTCCAAAAGCACCGCTATGTTGGAAAGGATGATGATATTAAGAGCGTGTTTGGGCAGTTGCTGGACGCGGTGACATACATGCACAGGAAGGGGGTGTATCATCGAGATTTGAAGCCGCAGAACATCCTCTGCTTCGATCAGGGTGACCGAGTCGCGATTTGCGACTTTGGGCTGGCCACCAGTCGCAGGGTGTGTACCGAGTTTGGCTCGGGGACGAAGGAGTACATGACTCCAGGTTTGTTTCAGCTCTCCTGAGCACGTTTAGGGGATGTTAGACTCACCTAGACTGCCTCTCACTCCAGAGTCGCTTATGAAAATGGGCAGGGACCATAGCAAGCCGTACTCCCCCGCAGCCAGCGACGTCTGGGCTCTAGCGCACATCCTTCTAAACCTAGTAATTGGTCGGAGGATATGGACAAAAGCATCCCGCTCCAACAAAGCATATCGCAATTACCTGAAAGCACCGTACACATTCTTCCTCGCTGCGCACCCCATCTCTGCCGCACTCAATGAGCTGTTGGTGCAGGCCCTAGATCCTACTCCCACTGCCCGGCTGTCGCTGAAAGAGTTCAAGCTGAAGTTTGAGGCGATAGAGACGTTTTATGCGCCGGGTGCGGTGTTTGTGAATGGGCGAGCGTTGAGCGAGTGGAATTGTGGAAAGCTCGAGAAACAGGAGCCTGTTGGGAGTAAGGCTGACGGTTTGGGTTCAAACCCGTCCAAGGCAGCGCTTGGCGGGGATGCTGAGAAGCTCGTACCCCCCGCACTCAACTTGGAAAACACAGTCTCCACTTCTATCATGAAGTTGCCCACCATCGAGAGCCCAGTAGAGGAAATCGTGATTAGAAAGAGCACCAGATATACTCCGTTTTTGTAATCCTGGATTGCTGTGTACTAGGTCCAATGTAAAATCACTACCAAGGTCACTACCTCAGACTGATTCTTATGAGATCGAATGTATATTTTAGGATTCAATATAAGTCGCAGTGGTACGATGACAAAAGAAACCAGGGAATCCTCATCGATGATGCTGTGCCACAAAGGACCGCTTTCAAACGACGAAGTGCAATGATCGACTTTTGCACCAGTGATTCCTACTAGTGCACCTACTCCAGTGTCCTGCGCATACTCTATTCAATATCTTGCCCTGTTTGTTCCTTGCTCGCGGTTCGTTGTGAGCGAGCTAACAAGTGGCATGTGGACCAAACACACTTGTGTGGTGAGTTTGGGGTGGAGAGGCTCCGGCAGGAGACTCGAGCCAATCTCCAGGTCGTGGGGCGAAGGGAGACCGCCAGACGGCTAGCCCCGGGCGGGCGGGAAACCTTCGTAAATGTGACTCCCTTCGAATCCCACCCCACACAAGCATGCTCGTCACATGAGCCGAGGTGGAGGAGGAGGCGAATCTATTATATCAATTCAAATCTAATTTAAAGAAGTGATACCGTCACCCTTGGATATTGAGCTACACCAATGAGTCATGGTCAAATGAAAAAATCATGGATATCAAGATTCAAGGGAAGCAGTGGGTGGGTTGCGAAATTAGGATTTCAGGAAAAAGAAGAATGTAACAAATTATCGGAGAAGAGACGAGGACCGAGCTGACTGAAATCCCAGTCGGTACGGCAAAGGTGGGTGGTTCGTGTCAAGCAAGCACGGGGTCACGTGCACGTCACTGGGCAAGACTTTGTATTGCTCGTTCGCTCCGCTGCCTCGCAATCCACCAATTGTTCTTCGCCGAGCCTATGGCCAAATCCCTGATTTTGCTCTTCGGCCTTTGCCGAGGGACATTCCCACCACTTGCCACAGTCCGCAACCAGCTTCCATCCTCTTCAGCACTTAGAGTCCATTCCCGTCGGACTGTCGTCGAGTATGTAACACGTTCACGTTCTGCCCACTGCCGTCTCTTTCACCCGGGCAGTAGCACGGCCTGACGAGCACAGAGAGCACAGATACCCGTGGCAGCATTCCTGACGACAAGTGGCCGATGTGGTTGGAAGCACGAGCAATGCAATCTAACTCTCGAGAAGAAGTAGTGTAACTTCTGTGTCTCTTGATAGATTGTGTGGTCGTCTTGCGAAGGTCGTCACTGGCAAATATCATGGAGCCTGGATATTTCCACTGATATCACCGCCTAAATTTGGTACATTGCGGCTTCGGGAACCAGGGAAACGATCCGCTGGAAACATGCCGCAGTAGTCAGCATGCAACTGTCAAGGACATTCATATTTATGGTTCTGAGAGTATGGTGAGGGGTGGTGAGAAGGGAGTCTCCCATCAGCCTCTGCATCACTGGGCAATGCGAGAGCGTAGGAAACGCTCAGCTTCGTTAACGCGGGTTTGTGGACCTGGGAAACACGAGCGAGGATCTGAACCTTGCAGCAACGCCCGACATACAGCGCCCCCGTATCCTTGCTTACTGGGATGCGGGTTGGACCCTCTAAAGAGTGTCGGAGAGCGCTGAGGAGCCATCGTCTCCTCAATCGACGCCGTAATAATCCTCAAACCTATATGTCAATCCATCATGCAATTGGAGGGTGATCAATAGAATTTTACCATTTGCAGAACTTGAGTGCTATTTAGGTTTAAATCGCATCATGCAAAGTGAAACCCACGGGGTCTATTATTACGTGCCTTGAATCTTTGATCAAGGTCTGACAATGATGAGCACTGACTTGTGGATCACGAATCCTTCATTCACGGGTCCTTATCTACCGAGAGATGGTCATTTTAAGAGTGAAAGGTTGCCTCGTTAGACCTCCCGTCTATCCTCTATACCTCCCCCAGTCAATTTTCAGTCGCCCACCATGGATAGCAGCACTCCAGCACAACTCCAGATGTAGGTACAAAAGTTAAACTTGGTGATTTGGTAGTACTGCGAGTGTCCTGATATCAGCTGTTCCGTTCTTGAAGGGGAGGGTCCATTGTAAGTACCTCGCGGGTTCACCTCCATATGTTCAAGACTAATCGTTCTCTGAACAGCTTCTGGGTGCATTGGGCGTATATCTGATCGTCGGCGCCTACTTTGTCCAGCTTCGTAAGTCCTCTCAGACTCCCAACGGCCTAGAGTATAGTAGGCCCATTATAGCGCACGCTAACGGGCTTCAGATCACTACTTCATGGCTGGGTCAGAGATTCAGAGGAGGAATAGAGTTACGATATATACTCTCAGTAAGTTGTTTCATAGAACTCGTTGTTTGAAATACTGATACCAACCTATCTGTGTTTGGTACAGTCGGTCTGGTCACAGTATGCGAGATAATGCGGGTCGGGTTTGTAACGTTCGCTGCGTGGCGGGTGCTGGTGCTTGGAATGGAAAATCCAGTACTGCGCCTGTCTCCAGCCAAAACGGCCCCTTCCGTTCAGATCCTCTCTTCATTCAGTGAGTTCCATAGGAATCTTAGATATGAGTGTCACGTACTCAGCACCCCAACGATTAGTCACCCTGTTTATCCAAGGGTTCTTTGCTTGGTGAGTCAAGAAGAGGCCATCTCGTGCGGGCCCCTTACTAACAATTCCGCTACGCTAGGCGAATCTGGACGCACAAGTTCAATAGGATAATTGGTGGCGTCGCTGTGTTAATTGGGGTGGTGAGTCTGCAGTTCGGGAAGCGACTGAAAGGCGAGCTGACGTGCAACCCGCACCCAGTTCACCACAATGCAGCTCATAATCGGCATCTTCATTGGAGTCCAGATGGGACGGATAGGTGCAATCGCGGAGCAGGCTGCCGCAGCACCAGCGAGGGACGGCGTGTTCAACCAATTCATTAATGGGAACCAGAATCCAGGAGGGCTCACTCCCTTTTCACTGACACTTGGTATCCTGTCATCGGCGACATTTGCGTGTGACGTCTTGATCACGATTGGGATGTTCTGTATCGTGAGTACCTTCCCAGATGGCCTTTCGGCTACTAGTCACTAGTGCATAGGGAGGTGGCTGACGCGGGTGCTCTAGTTCTATGTATACAGGAAGCGTTCGATGGCGCACCGAGCGAAGAGCGCGCTGCGGACGCTGAGCATCAATACTATCGAAAATGGGCTTATCACCTCGATTTGCTCAGCCTTAACGCTCATTCTGTTTCTATCGAGCGCGCAGACATGGCTCCACTTGGCAATGTGTGTTATCTCTATTACCACCTTTCCGAGAACTGTTCTCATCATTTTTCTTTGCTTCTAAATGATCAGGAACTGGTTGTTACCCGGACTGTGAGTATATTAAGCTCTCGGACTGAAATAGGTCTCGCTTGAGATGTCGTTGCGCATTGCTGACGGCTTTCACACTTTCATCTTGGTTCTTTATAGCCATGCCAACGTTCTCATGGCATCACTCAATGGAAGGACCTTGCGCGGCGGTGAAGAGTCTACTACGACGAGTAGCAAAGGCGCGGCGGTGGTCTCGAATTTCCGACCTAATCCGAGGACCTCCCTCGTTGTATCGCAAAACCCGCACCTCCAGCGGTCGCCGAGTGGGATAGCGATTTCCATCACCACTGAGGTTGATTATGAGATGGGTGATAGGAAGCGGTCGGATTCGGCTGGTGCCTTTGTGTAGGAAGTGAATTATAAAGATCTCGGAGAAGAATCGGAGTCTCGGAGACGAGAAAGTGTATGTGGACTGTGTTCATGGATTTTATAGTACAGAATTGCGATGTAATTGTAGTAATAGTAGGGTTGACTCGGAATGATGGGCCTAGAGTCGTCTCGTGTGGACCTAATGTGTACAATGTAGTCATTTAAAATTTACGTTGCGAGATGACCTTTTATTTCCAATTCCAGGTCGGAGTCGTTCAACGCCAAAGTGACGAGGGAGGGTTTGGACCCCTCGAACAACGGGCGCGGAATCCGACGCGTCAGTCCTCATGCAGCAGCCAATCTAGTTTTATAGTAGTTGACGTCGATCCGTGGGATCGACGTTTTAGCTCGATCGAGGGGAATATATCTCGAGTGAGTCATCTGCTAAAGATTTTCGGCTCCTCAATGCGAACGCCACGCCCCTATCCCCTAGGCAGCCTGCTGGCCGCTGCAAGTCAGTCATCGGGACCAGCTGCTTCATACATAGATAAGGTTATGTGCGTGGAGATAAGTGTAGATACATTTTGCAGGGATAAAATGCAGGCACGATTGTTTGTAATACCAAACGCATGTGCGGGTAATACTTTTCGGGATTCGGGTTGGGGAGTTGGGAGCTGGGCCCATTGCACAGACTTGTCGCTCGATCGAGCCGGCATCGTCATGGGCCATGGCTCGTCGTGCCGGGTCGGCATTTGCCGAGGAGGATTCCCACCGTCATCGTGGTGGTCGCGAGTTCTAGTCCCCACAGGCACTGTTTGTTTACACCTCAATTAACGTTTCTGATTTCGTTGGACGGAATCGATGTCCATAAGGGAGCCATAACGAACTGTATGTATACACAGATGTACACCTGTCTAACTCTGCAGATACTATACCAAACCAGTAGGTCGTTCCAACCACTTGTTCGTTTTGATGATCAAAACCATCACCTTTTTCAGCTCTATTACCTCAAACCGATAGCTGCCGCGATAAGTACCCACTTGTGACGCCAATTAGAACATGCTCTCAGCAGTCTGCTAGATGAGAAGAGTGCATTCTTGGAGGACTTAGTGAATAGAAATGTTAAATCATGAGTTGTAGCTTGGTTGTAGCTTGATTGTTGCCCTCCTGGCCTCCTTGCCGCGTTGATCGCCGTGATGATGAACAGCGGAGCTTAAAGACTCCAGGTTTTTTTTCTCCACCTCCTCGTACATTCTGTGAGTAAAAAACATATATTTACTCTAATTAGGACTATAGAAGTTCACATGCTAAGTTTTGTAGCCCTGGAGTAAGTGGAAAGTGAGAAAACGAACATGTGGTTGGAACGACCTACTGGTTTGGTATAGTAGGGGGAGTGGTGTAATCTGGGGTCGCGGATGGAATTCCAACTCACCTCGTTTCATTCTCAAAGTTGCACTGGTCTCACTGGTCTCACTGATTGGTATAGCTGGCTGCCTGCTGCGCTTTGCGCTGCCTCTTGCTCCCAACACGATCGGCAGTTCCCGAATCTCGGTCTACTAAATTATCTACTCGCCTCCGTCTTACCAGGGGGTCTTGCCGTACACGGAGCCTGAACATGCGCGAGTTGTTCAGCAACTTGCCACTACTGACTTGTGCAGGTGCTGCGGAGGATGATGCGATTTGTGATGCTTGCTCTTTATTGATACGTTTGGCGCCGATTGGCGGTGTCGGACTGTAGAGCGTTATGTACATCCTGATACCAGCTCGACATGTTTGGGCATTTCAGGCGCATTTGAGACGGGCATCGTCATACTTATGTACTTAGGTATTAGGGTCATGGGAAGGGTAACGTTAGTGTTGGTTTCGCGAGTGGATGGATGCCGGTGGCTTGAAACCTTTGACGTTCCGCCAGACCCGCTCTTTGCTGATTTATGTACGCATGCAGTGCTTTCATTGACGGTGTACATAAATGTCAGGCGTATATCCGTGTGGTGGATACTGCCACCCCCACAGTACGATGTAGATGGATTATGGAGGGGTTTGTGCCATACGATTCTCGGTGTGTGCGATGTCCATTGCGCAGGGGATGTGAGTATGTACTCGTGGGGTGTTGTAAGTTGGAAATTGTACCGTGCAGCAGCTCTGGCGCTGGACCTGCCATGGCACCGCCGCTCACTGTGACTCGGCGCTCAGCCTCAGCTAGGAGTCAGGACTTCTCTGCACCCCCTTCCGCCGTCCGATGCGCGGCGAATCGCAATTCCCGTCACTTCGGATCTTGAGGGTCGACAGATATCATTGATTTAAGAACACCAAGTACGCGAGGTCTAGGCATAGGGCGAATCGTGAATAAGTAGTTATGTGTGTACTTGGTGAGACTCGGCACTCAGAGTACAGCTTGCTTCGTATCGAGTTTCACGATACGTTACTGTCCTTTTGTAGGTATAAAGAACAACTCGGGGGAGGAAGGAAGTTTGTCGAAGGATTCGATCAGGATGCTGGGATATTGAACAAGGTAGTTTCCCTAGCAATCATGCATAGATCGACTACACCACAAGTGGCCAGTCAGCCGGCACGCCAATTAGTAGTAGTAGTTGTTGTTGTAGTAGTAATATGCAGTATAGTATGTAGAGGCCTAACTACAACTGCAACGCAACGAGGAATCAACCATCCATCATCTAATCATCTCCTCCACGCATACTACCCAACAGCTTCCATTGTAAGGGTGTAAGCCTGCAAGGATGCTTCGAATTCCCATCGCCTTGACCGTCCGCTCTTCGCTGCAAGTTTCTTGCTTACCTTACTTATCAGCGCTACTTATTGCCCTTCTACACCCGAGGCTTCGCAACTTCTTCAGCCTGTCGTTTTTTTCGTGGCAGATCGGGTTTCGGTCGGGTTCGTAGGCTATCTATCTGGCCGGAGGGATCAGTTGGGGTTTTTGCGTGTAGACGTATGGAATTTGTTGATCGAGCTTCTGTGGCAGGATGAGACAACGGTCACCGGTGTCACGAGAGGAGGACTCAGGACTCCTGAGAGATGATCGTTGAGGAATAAATGGACTCGGAGTCTCGGAGGATTGGAGTATGCGATGCACAGTCTGGTTATTGCACTGCACTGCAAGACTGAGAGTGTCATCGCAGCGGCCTGTGCGTTGACAGCGAGTTGGACATTGAGATAAGTCAATTGAGATCATGCCACCTTGCGTTGCGCACCGGGTACTATGTGGTACCCCTTTCGTGATCACCGTCGCAACTGTGAATCAAAATTGGTAGCAAGTGCACATACGTTGGTGATAGACTGCGCGGGCGAGCATGTGGACCGTGCGTTCTCGCAGTGCATGAGGAGCTTGAGCCGGCCCTTCCATTTCGGCTGCTGAGTCCAATTTTGGGAACTTGGACAGGAGGAAGGAGCGCGTGGACTAGGCGACTTTTGCTTTCGGTGTCGAATGACGCGTTGGGATCTGAGACGAAACGGGTGGTGCTGTTTGAAAAGATCTATGGTTGATTTAGAGTACAGGGTATTCGAGTATACATAACTACTAGGTAACTAGCAACTAATCATAATATTGAGTAATTTGCGACCGAGAGAGAGAGATAATGCGGTTGTATGTATGATTGAATGTAGATGCAATAAAAAAGGAAGAAAAAATGAAAGAGTATGGATGCGATGAGACGAGACAAATGAATGAAGATAGTGGTGATGGGTGAAAGTTGGTGTTACATACACAGCTTTTACAAGAACGAGAAAGTGCCCGACGAGTGTCATAAAACCGAGAGGATGAAAGACAGAGAGGGGAAATAAGTAAATGGAAAGCGATAAAAAGATGATTGTACACGTAGATTAGGGCTTCCGTGAGTGGCGAATGAGAGTGTTGATACAGCGCTGTGGGAGCATTTTGGACTAGTTGAGTTGATTTCTCGATGAAGGTGAGATCGTCGATTTTCGTAAGTGGGTCGTCGCGATTAATGAAGTAAAGCAAGGAAGGAATTAAGCCTCGCAGGTGACAACGCTTCGCAAGCCGCTGGGGACGTAAGGACGCTTGGCATCGCCGACGACGGGACGGCGGCGGTTAGGCTTGGACAAGTGGACTCTGTTGAGAAGGATTCCGGCGACCAAACGCGCCTTTGCGTTCTTATCATTGAGCATGGAAGAGCGGGTAGCAGCGAATGTCGGAGCGGGCGCGGGCGTCGGTGGCGAAGGAGTGCGGGCCAAAGGTCGGCTCGGCGTGAAAACAGGAGAGGCCGGATTGAGCGTCGAGGGAGAGCTGCTTCGCCGGGCAACGGGAGCGGCAGCGGCGGGGGGACCGGATTTGGAAAGCGGTGTGTTGAGCAAACCACCCGAGAACGAGGGCGAGTCGTCATACTCTTCAATCTCGTAGGCCAGATTCCTCGTCTTGGTGATTGGCGACGAAAATCCACGCCAGATCTCCGTTGAGCCAGTCATGTCAAACGAGCCCGGATGGCGCCTGCCCTGGTAGCCCATGTTCCTCCTGTGTTGGACCTGCTGTTGCTGGTGAAGCTGGTGGTTGTAGAGACCTGATGGCGAATGTGCTCGCCTGGGGGCAGGAAGAGAGGCATGGGACAGTCTAGGCGCTGGGGGAACGCTGAGGGAAGCCAGGGTGGACAGCGTAGGGACCGGAGTGGTTGGCTCGTCCGCAAACGGATCGAACTTGTAGGCACTCTTACTGCGGGGGACAGGTGCAGCGACGGCTGGCGCTCGGAATGCGTACGCCCGACGCCGTCCACCGCCGCCGACGTTGGTTGGAAGCGGTTTCAGGGGAGCATTGGGGTTGCTGTGCACGTGCTGTCCGGCGGCGGCGTGGGGTTGGCTGGTGTAGAGAGGCATGTTTGCATGGTTGGATGTGAGGAGCGGCGAGGCATGGGCGGTGGTCCGGGCCCACGGGTTCGAGTGGGCGGCGGTGAACGAGGTGTGGATGGTTCGAATGTAGTGGTGAGCCGGGGATGCGGTGACAGCGGCCATTGCGATTAGAGAAATTAGAATAAAGAATAAAAAGATGAGTTGATGAAGAAAGAGACAGAGGACTGGCGAGGTGAGCGACGATTTTCGTGGACGAGAGGGAGATGCACCCCTCGCCCATCGCCCGACACCTTATAAGGCACCTCCAACCACAAGAACTCGCTCAGATCTCAGATCCAATCACCTGCCAATTTCCACCCGAATATTCGATAAATTCCATCAATTTCCATTTCAAGACTGAGCCCGATCAAGGGTCTGGCCACCTTCCTCTTCAGGGACTCTCCATAAATCCACCGCAAACTTGACGTGACCAACACGTGGTGCATTGACAGGAACCTTGTTGTTCCCTCCACAAGCACCCTGCTCGTTCAGGAATCCCGCAACAAAACAACAATTGGCGACAACACAGAACGTCATTCTGACTCTTGTATTCACTCCCGCCGCTGTGGGAGCGAAGGGCGGCGGTTGCATAATATCCTTCAACACCGTTCTTCAGCGTATCTACAATTATCACTTGAATGTTGCAACGAGCCCTTGTGGGGAAAAGGGACTGCTTGTAACCCTCCCTCTCGTAAATTGTTACAATTCGTCTGGTGCCCGGACCTTGCACGCCAAACCGATTTACGCCGTTTTCGCACCGACCGTCCATTCCATTCCAGTCGTGCCGGAATAAAGTCTATCCGAAAAGGTCTTCCAAGTACAGCTCTTCCAGGCCCGTCGGGATTCATCTCAACCAGCCTCGCTGGTGGCGGTACGATGACCACGGTGCTCGTCAGTAACCGCCATCATCACATAGTACAACCTAACTACACACGTACACCTGATTTCATTCCTTATGTATGTATTGATTCTGAATCAAGGGTCATTTTTTGGATAGATACAGTTTATTTCCTTGCCTACGCCATCTATCATGAACGTCTGTCCCTCCTTCTCAACTCCTTCTCGCCCTTGACGAGGCTCGATCGAGCCAACAAGCGCCGGTTTCAGCATCATCCCACCAATTTCCGTAGATGATCCATTGCATCTGCTTCTGTCGACTGTCTGTCATGAAAATTTGCTTCCGTCCCAGAATGGAACTGGCCGCGAGTCATGTAGACGTGTCTCCGCCTGCTTAGGGGCACCGACGTCGACATATTCGGCGATAACCAGGAATGCAAGCGGTTTGGTCCCCCGACTGGCGCTGCGCTTTTAGTACATGCATACTGAGCGTATCATCTCGACTCGATGCGAAGTCACTGTAGGACTGCCCAGCACCGGACTGATCCACAGTCTCACTATGTATGTCTTGCTGGACTCCCAAGGGGATGGACTCGGACCTTGATCATGGGTTTCTAAAGAGGTCGGTGGCGGAATGATAGCATGATGTTCTAACCTTCTGTCCTGTCGAGTCCCGCCACCCCGGGGGCAGTGGCCTATTATTCATGTCCCGTCATGCGCCACCAAAGTCATCGTTTCACAGCAGTTTAATTTCTTTACCAATGCAGATTTAGCGCTTTGGGAGCCGTGTGCTATGGATAGATAGATGTGTGCCAGTCGGGTATCGGGCGACCCTCCCCTTAGATATTACCGCCCATGTATATCATCACATTCCTTGAGGATGCGCGCATCGCCAAAGGTGATAACCATAAGTAACCTTGGTAGTCTGTAGATTCGTAGATTGATATACTGATACAGTAGGTTTTATGTTGGGGATCGTTCTATTATTAGCTGCACCCCCAATTTCACGACTTCTCCGTGACCACTAGATCGGTGTTGTTCTAGCAGTCATCTTGATGTATTTCCGTAGGTTGGCTACTTGTCCGAGTTGCGAACAATAGGATTTGTAGTGGTGTTGGGGTGTGTGTTGTGTTGGATGGAATGGTGGAGCGTTGGTTTCGGATAAATGGGCATGACGTGCGGATACTTTGACTTTCGAGGTGTGTCCGGTGTATAGACTGTACAAGTACATATAGATATATGCTTCTGTGCTCCGCATACTCCGCTGGATGGCTCCACCCAGCGCAGCCCCTGGAGGCTGCATTGCCGTTACGCTCCAGCGAAATGCTCATACGCCCGTCCGCACCACAGAGGTTGGGCGTTGAATCGAATATGGTCCATGGTTTTCCCATCTCCGGTGGTATTCTACCGAAATTGATACTTGCGTGGCTTAATTTTAATAATTGGAAGCTCGGCTCCCCGCCGAACCACACCATATCTTCCCGTGAAAATTTGAACATACATGCATACCCTTGGAGAGAGGAGAGAAGTTTTGAGACTTCTTATCGCGAAGTACTTGGGGTGGCGTTAATTCTGCCACCAAAGTGGATGATGATGAAGATGATCAGACGTCTGATTCAGCTGGATATGAATACGATATGTATGTGAATACGATTCTGAACATGGCTGCTATGATTGGAAGCGGATGCGGATGATACATGGGAGAAGCGGCTGGTACTTGCACGCAGAGCGCTATTCGTGGATCTGGGAGGAAATCCCGAGAAGAATGGGAGATCATTCACATACGAGTACGACTGAGACATAGCCTTGTTGAGGTTCTATTTCTGTAGTATATTTAAGTTCTTACGCTGAGCATTTAGCCTGGTAATAGGCTAAGTGGCGGTATTAGTAGGTAGGGCGGTGCGGAGCGCATTACATCACAGCTCATTCAACGCAGAGGGACTACGTTGTGTTGTATACTTGGCCTGAGCGACAGATGTGATGAGTATGTATTTGAGAACGAGTTTGGATTCGAATCAGAGAGAAGCGTGGGTTCTTTGACGGGTGGTGACACGGAATTCGAATGCAGTTGAGTTTTGGTGGATACGTATTACGCCGGTCGCGCCATAACGCCAGCTTTGCGCCGCTCAATTCAATGGCGAGTCACGGCGGTGACGAATATGATATAAAGACATTCGAAGCTCAGGAATCAGAGTGGGTTCTGAGAAAATACGTTTGGGTTGCCTTCACAGGCTCAATAGGGTCGGGGAGGAACTGTGCACGAGATTGTGTCTAGCTGTCTTTGGCCTGTTCCAGTCCATTCTGGAGCCTCGAGGTCCGGAAGCGAAGCGAATAAGCACGAGTAGGAACTTGGACATTCAGACTGTAGCGTTCGCAAGGGGTAAGGTACGTAGTATAGTACCCAGGTCCCTGGGCTCTAAATGGCAGGTTAGGCTAAAGTAGGAGGGACACAAACAAACGACGTCGACTGGTCAGCAGGACACTACGTCGTAAGGTACCGCCCCAGTTTTGAGCTCCGTTGAGCCAATCAAGGCTTTGAGATTCCTTCTTTCTGTGCAGATGCACAAACAATGGGCGTCGTCTGGACTCTAACAGTAGGTTGTGTCGAACGCTCACAGTCAGGGTGCTTGTCATATTCAAGCGTCTATTCTAGACCACGTCCGAGGGATCCCGCGTAGCGTCTGCCTATGTGGTTATGCCGTCAACAAGGATAGGGATACTATTTAGTGTCCTTGGACTTCTTTTACCTCGTTTCGCGGACTTGACGTGGTGGCTGGCGAAGGTATTCATAGAACGGGTTTCTCCGTCGTACAGTGATCTTTGGTCGTCACGAAAAGCTTATCATGTCTCAGGCTAGTTCCCTAGTCTTATCGGAGGTGAAAACATTGGCTGCTCGTTATCTGCCCTTCACAGTGACCTTTCCAAGTGTTCTGATTTGCGGATTGAGGTGATTTACAGCTCTAGACGTCCTGGAGACGGGCCGGGTGTGATACTATGTATCTCCCCTATCAATAATGTCCCTGCGTCTGACGACATATTCGTTGCTGCTTGGACGGATTACCATCGCAATGCAAGTGGCTGAACATTGCGTCGCTTCTGCTTAGCCTTGAGTGTTGGGTTCCAGTCGCGTGGGTCACGACCTGGATATGTTCCCCTTGGCGAACGGTGGCGTTGGGTGAACAGGGCAACAAGGTCCCTAAGTTCCCTACCTTATCATCTCCGTCCTGTAAAAATGCCCACAGTCCCTGAGCGGCACGGAGACTTTACGCTGTAACCTGTAACAGATTGACGGCACGAACCCGACGGCAAACCTGAGGAAGCTAAAGGCCCTTCCATACTTTCTCAACTTCTTCAACTTCCACATATCCTTTGAGATGTATGTACGTAGAGCCCGAATACGCGGGTGGTGGCTGAACATTGGTGACTGACTCGTCCTTCACGAAGGGGGTGCCGAATGAGGAAAGTCGGCGCCGAACCCTGCTCCCCTGTCAGGATGTGATATCCGGGAAGATGCTGTTTCGAGAACAGCTTTTCCCAGCTGTGCGTCGGTGACTTTCTCTGGCGTCCTCAGTCACTGTGCACGCATGGATGGGATGGAGTCCCTTGGAGCGAATGAGTCATTAATCCACTTTAGCGCTCGTTTTCAATTACTGGGTCTGTGCTTCGAGTTGGAGTGTTTCGTTCAGTGGAGAGTCTGATAGGTTCCCTCAGTGGCTCTGGAGCTCTAGACATGAGTTGCCGGACTTATGGAGCAGAGCTGTCGAGCGGTGGAGATAACACTCCCCAATCCCACCCAGCATTCGCAGACGTTACTTCCTATTCAGAATCATTCACTATTACCTATTCAATGCTGTATCCTTCCCTTCGGTTGTCAGAGTATGTCGTGATGTGATTGTGTGAAAGGAGAGGGGAGCCATTCAAGTTGGATGAGGGGTCACCATTGAGGTTTCGTCCTATCTTGGGGAGTGCGCTCTCAGAGCCGCGACGTTCCGCATTTGTCGTGAACCATTCTTTCACGCTGTACCTTCTCAGTTCTATTTGCGCATGACCCCTTGTCTTTTTATCTTGGCTTGGAAGCTTTGTGGTCTTGTGAGGTCTGAGTTCAGAATCATGCGAAAGTGCTGCCGTGCTTGCCAATCGTTCTCTTAGGCATATTGACCATACCATCAAATTCTCACTACTACTCCCTCCTGTCATGATGATGCTCGTCGAGGTTGGCATTTCCCTAACGCTTGATAAATTCTCAACCTGAATCTCAACGACTGAGGAATGAATTGAGTCCCCGCGGGCCACGAATTAATGTCAGATCCGATGGTAACGCAGGGGACGCAAATTCTACGCCTCTCCAAATCCGCAGTGGAACAGAGATAGAGACGTGATTGTGAAGCGTTGACTCTCGAGGAAGAACATTGGATCCTCGAGGCATCGTCGTTCGTCTTCTTTGATGTTTTGATCGAGGTGGACCCTGTACACAGTTATCATCTTCCGTGCACGCAATTCACTCCGCCGGATACAGACCTGAGACAGCTCACGTCGATATCACCGACAACGGCCATCTTAGGCTCATTAATCACGTCGTGACTTGAAGTATGATAGGAGACAGGGAGTTAATGCCTACATGGGTAGGGTTAGGCCAGGGAGGGTCTCAAGGGACGCATTAATTCAGCGGTCAGGGAGGGTTTTATCCCGCAGGCCACGCCAGTCATTCGACCAGACAGACGGCGTTTAGTACGCCTTATCAGCTTTACTGCGACCCACCTGTCCCGGTGTTCAGTGCTCATATGACTGTACTTGCGGTATGTGCTGGTTTAAGCTTCTTTAGCTGACTTCGAATGAAATGAAATTGCAAAGCTCGTGGACGATGCGGTAAGAGGTGAGCGATGAACGTGGTTGTGGAAGAGGCAAACGTGACTGGATGAGCCAGTATCTCGTAACTGGTTCCAACCTCGATCCGTCTTTGGCGCAGAGCGGAGTGGGGGAACTGTAAGGAAGTTGGTGTTTCCGTTCCCCTATCAGGGCTCTGACGTGAAGTGTGCATCGCGAAGATTGAAGCGACATGTGTCCTATACAATCGAGTAAGGCTGCGGTGTGCGTTTGAAGGTCAGAGGAGTGAGGTAAACTCGTTCGTATCAGCAGAGTGCATCTGAACAAGTCGATTGACTTTCTTACCATCGATCCCTCCCTCCCTTTGTCAATCCTAACCCGGGATAGGGCTGTGCATCTGGATCTAGCCCATGAAAAGGTAATCACTCCAAAAGTGAATCTCAAGTAATGTTCCGAATTCCCAACTCACCATTCCAACATCTGTTCACAAGTCCGAAGATCCTCATTCTTTTAATCATCACGCGGTGCTCATCACTGTCACTTTTTCTAATTATTGGCTTACCTGGGTCACCACACCTTCTGCCATCTGTCCCATCTTACAACTGTCGAGATACAACCTCAAGCAGTTGAAAATGGAGGACTCACGTACATACTCAGGCTCTATAGCCGATGTAAATGTGCAGATTGAGAATTTATCCGACGTGTCCATCTATCAGGCTCAGCTTCAGCAGCCATTGACCTAGTTGCACTTGAGGTACAGACGCGAGCACCGTGGTAAGATATTTTAGAACCCGCATCATGCATGTTGTGTGGTATGTACCTCCTAGAGTCTTAGAGGCCAGACCGTGCGGAGTCTTCGATAATCCACCGACGCCACCGTTCTGCATGAACTTGGAAATGTGCGCAGGTGTGTTTCTTCTCTGTAACACTTTGGCGTGAATCGTTAGCCCCGTACTCCATGGAGCCTATTGGTCAATCGCCTGCTCAAGTATTATGTTCCCCGAACGTATAGAGGATAGGCCAGAACCTTAAAGTCTCCTTTGGTGGGACAATGAAGAGTTGCTAGTTACTTAATGTGCAGACAATTCCTTCCGAAGTTACTCTGGTTTTTCTGATTGAGGTGACATACAATGTCCGGGATGGATGAAGCACACCCAACTTGGACAGTTCGAGCTCAGCGGGGGCGGCGCTGGGGCTTCTGAATGCTCACCCGTGACCATGACGCGGCTTTGCCAGTGACGCTGCCCCACGCTTTTACTTGTTGACGGCGGAACTTGGAGACTGGATTGGTATGATTTTGAAGTTTGAACCGACTAGACATCTTTGTGACCTTCCTCACTTTCCCAATTGTCGACACAGGGCAAGAACTTCTGAGATTTCTGGCGGCTGTAGGGGACCTGTACACTGCATAAAAAGGACCTCTTCTGATGTACAGAAGCAAAAGACTTGTTAAACCCCCGGCGAGACTCGAACTCGCAACCTCCAGATTAGAAGTCTGACGTCATAACCATTAGACAACGAGGGCATTACGAGTTGTTCCGCCAAGATTGTTCACCGAGGCGGCAGTTCTGCGAAAAGAGAAACAATACCAAGGTTGAGTTTTGAGATAGACGAAAGTGTCTATCGATCGCCTTGTAGCCGTGCTTGTGTGCTCTCGGGAATGCTCTGAAGCCATCGCGGCCGTGAGAAAGGGTGTTGATGGCCGCCGCGTGTTGGTGATGACGAGAGTTCGTGGGGTCGCTTCTTATCCATTCACCATGACGCAGTAAACCTGCGCTGACCATCGCACTAACGCACCCATCCGACTTCTTCATAACTTGCCTGCTATGTCTTCGACAGAAAACACACCTCTGCTTGCATCTAGACATCTTCAACCAGAAGACGATGACCAGGTCGATATGAATGATCACCGTCAGCAAACACTCATCACGATAGCCTTAACCGGTTTCATATCCAGTCAGTTAGTTCTCTTAGCTTTGAGCTATATTAAAATGTTCGGACATTTCAACAGTGTGGACATTCTGGACATTCTCCGTCGACTGGCCCGACATTCTTTTAGTATTCGACACACCTTCAACGCTCCAAGGGTCGGCCTTGTTTCATTATTACAGCTGAATCAAGTTGACACTCCTTCCTTAGAGCTTTTGTAACGCTCTCTCCGCTCCTCACATCAACTTTCGTCGTCCTTGTATCATCAGTCTATGCCTCTGCATGTGCGTCCATTCACGCTCGTCCAAATGTACAGTCTAATGTTCCGACAGATGGGAAGCGCACGGTCCTGGTGTACTCCACCGGATGCATGGCCGTAGGAGCCGTTGGCATTGCGATCGCACCTGGCATGGCATGGCTACTGGTCTTCCGATTCATCCAAACGCTCGGCACATCCCCGATATGGTCACTTGGCATCTCAACACTCGGTGATATGTTTGATTCCAAAACGCGAGGAAGGGCAGTTGGGTTGTTCATCTCGGCGAGTACCGCTTGTCAATTCTAGTCTTTAACTGTTGGAATTTACCAAGCCTTAGCTCTCTATGCTGGGTGCTATAGTCGCGCCATTTTTCGATCGTAGGTATCCCAACGCACTCTGATGAGATATCCCTGCTCACGGATACACGCAGTCCTTATCATGAAACTCGCACCTCTAGCGTATATCTCAAGGTACCAGGCCTGGAGAGTGACCCAAGGTTTACTCGCCATCGCCTCAGCGTCGTGTTGGTCTGCTATACGCAGCGGATATATCGATGACACCGGTTCTGACGCACTTGATAATCATGAGTCGCACCGGCTTAAACGCCTCCTCAACCCCTTTTCCGCGTTCTCGCTACTTCAAGACTCGAATATATTGTGTTTGGTGGGTACGCAAGCGTGATGTATCCCATTTTGTCTAATGTGTTTTGCCTGCATTAGTCATTTGGAAGCGGATTGCCTATATTTGCTGCGATAGGGCGTGAGTGAGCGCATTTCTTCCCAATACCGACTTGACTAATGTTGATCTAGTTCTTTGGATGGAGCTCTCGCTATATCGTTGGGTAGGTTTTTTTAATCAACCCCACTAAGATTTGACCTCAATGTACAAACGTAGCCATTCGAACAAGGACCAACAGAAGACATTGTATTCCGCCGCTTCCTTCCAGTTGGCGCAATTGGTCTCGCAGGTGTGTTTTGTATCTGGTTCGCCTCGTCGTCTAATGCTAAACTGATGGCAGCCGGCGCCATCGTATCGGGAATCGTATCCGACAAGCTATTTTCAAGACCGCGCTCCGTCCCTTGGAGTCAGTTGCGAGAGAATAACTTCCTTCTCACTGCTGTTCCTGGTGGCCTCGTCCTTATCCCGCTTGCTTTGGTCTGGGTGGGCGCCCTCTTGAAGTCCGCAATTGGGGGTGGAGATCATTTGCCGGTTGACAACATTAGCGAAGTGAATGTGCCTCTGCTGCTCTTCTGCTTCTTCTTGGGTGGAGTAGGGGTATGTATTCCGAATTTTTGGTCTATGTTTGAACTGTTTCTGACGATGTATGTTTCTCTCTACAGACGTACAGTGTCGTCGTCCCTTGCCTGCTGTATTTCGTTGAAGTTGCACCTCCCAAGCAGAGCGTCGAGCTGATAGCTGCCAGCGAGTGCGTGGCTCGTGTAACCTACTTCGATTACGTTGACTGACTTTACCCTTTAGTGCTTTGCAGACCTTCGTCGCAGCCCTGGCAGTCATGATCTTAACAATCCTCGCTCAGGCTTTTGGAGCCGTGTTCGCGAATACCTGTGGAGCTGTCATGGCCTTGTCTAGCCCAATGTGAGTCTAATCATCCTTGCTGTCCAATTCTCACTGACCGAACGAATCTCCACCTCTTCGGCTTAATTTGTAGACTTATTTGGACGGTCAGCAGACGTCGACGCGTTCCGCTGGAATCGGAATTGAGAAGCAGAAACGGGTCTTTCTCGGATTTGGCTAATGGGCACGATCGAGCATAGGTGCTGGGGGTACTACGGCTATGGACTTGGGTAACCGATGTATCCTTCGCGCATCTCATTCATTTTGTACCAATATTGTACTTACCAGTCATTTTTGTACTTGTATTGCTTATACACTGTATTCTGGGTCTGTGGGAATACCTTAGCTTCCTGTTGGCGATGCTAGAAGAGGCGGGTATTGACTGGGATGGAGCGAAGGGTGTCACCGGGATGCACCATCTAATCTTATCAATCGTCCCACCTTAACTCCACTGGACTGATAC
>ML210384.1:24683-40294 GCA_004369085.1 Coprinopsis marcescibilis | reverse complement strand
GTAAGATGAATGCTGAATTGTACACTGACATTCTCAGAGATGAACTTCAGCAAACCCTTGAATTTTACAATCTGGACTCAGAAGACATGATTTTTCAGCAAGACAATGACCCAAACACACTTCAAAACTGGCTAAGCAGTGTCTCCAGGACCTTGGAATGACAACTATGATATGGCCAGCACAGTCTCCAGACCTCAACCCCATTGAACACCTCTGGAACCACCTCATGGTCCGTTTGGGAGAGTACAAAGAACCAGCCCAAAGTATTGCTGAGCTGTGGGACCAAGTACAGGAGGAATGGGAAAAGATTTCAGTGGAAGTATGTCAGAACCTCATAGAAAGCATGCCTAGAAGACTTGCAGCTGTAATTAGGGCAAAAGGAGGCTATACTAAGTACTAAATTACAATAATTACCTCAAAAAAACTTGTGCAACAAAACCGTTCACATGACTTGCAAGTTTGTGCTATGGGACTCACCTGCCAAATATGGGTGTGGGAACTTGAAATTGTGCACAGCATTAGATCAAAGGCTTATCTAGTGCATATATTATTTCTGGTATTTTACATAATTTCCTTCCTATGCTGTAAAGCATTTATCTCAAAAGTGCAAAACATGCGAACGGTTTTGTTGGCCACTGTATCTGGTAAAGCGGTTCACATTGTACCGATGGAACAACTTCCAATCTCAGCCAATGCAAGCAGACACTGGGGTGGGCCAAGGCAGTGCCCTGTCTCTGGTTCTATCGGCCCCGTTCGTAGCCCCTGTCAT
This sequence comes from Coprinopsis marcescibilis, assembly GCA_004369085.1. Lineage (NCBI taxonomy): Eukaryota > Fungi > Basidiomycota > Agaricomycetes > Agaricales > Psathyrellaceae > Coprinopsis > Coprinopsis marcescibilis. The sequence continues at coordinate 39,525 of ML210384.1, read as the reverse complement.
GAGGCTATATGAAATCCAGGCAAGGAGAGACGGTCTTCAGACCACCCTCTTGTCTTATGTCAATGACGGTACTGTAGCCCCACAGTCCAAATCAGTTACAGGGAACAATGTGGTCCTCCAGAAGGCCTATGTCATTCTCTTTGCATTGTTCACCACAGTCAGTCTGGAGCTCAAACACAGTAAGACCGAACTGTTCCATTTTGACAGGGCCCATAAGCCGGGGAACCCGGCCCTGGACCTGGGCTATGCTCCCTACACAGGAGACACGCCGCTCACACCCAAGATATACTGGCGATATCTTGGGTTTTACTTTGATCGGAAACTACTCTTTAATGAGCATGTCCGGTTCTACTCCACAAAAGCGCTCACCACAGTGATGGCAATGCGTATGCTGGGAAATTTGATGCGGGGCCTCACCCTGCTTCACAAAAGACTCCTATACCGAACATGTGTGCTTCCCATAGCCACATATGGGTATAGGCTATGGTTCTTTGATGGCGCCCGATACAAAGCCACCCTGTGGATCTTTGGTGTGTTTAAGACCTCCCCAACAGGAGGGGTCGAGGCACTGGCTGGGCTCATCCCCATCCATCTCCATTTGAGGAAGCTGAGAGATTGTTCCATCTATAGGGTGGCGACCCTATCAGCAACCCACCCAACCAGATCGCTCCTGGGACAAAGCTACCGAAAGGATGCCGAGTCCCACAAGCTGTCTCTCGCATGGATGCCATCCAAACAGGTGGATAAAGTGCGAAGCACCATCACAGAGATTCAGAAGCGTCTCCCTGAACTCACCAAGCTGTTTGACCCCACTGCGGAGGAAAACCAGCCCAGTGTCCGTCTAACAGACTGCATCACCTTTGACAAGTTTGTGCCCCCAAGGGAGCCCAGTGAGTGAAAGGAGGCTCTCGAAGAGAGGGAGCGGATATTGGAATCTAAGTTCACCATGGTGAACAAGATCCCAACGCATACGTCGCGGCGACCAATGCCATGGTCCCCTGGGAAGTACGGCACCAGGCCATTGCTGGCTACATGGTGCACTCTAGCAGTAGAATGGTCACCAAGGCCAAATTCACTGCAGGCAGAGTCATGGCTCCAGATGCCAAACTCTATGCCTTACATGCGGCAATCATCCGAATGATTCAGTTCGATGATTGCAACATGATCGTGGTTTTCACCAATCATATCGCGGCCACCAAGCGTGCCGTGGACCCCTCTGTGCACTCAGGCCAGGGCCATTCCCTGGCTGTGTGCACTGAATTATCAAAGTGGTTCAGTGGAGACCCAGAGCGCTCCATTGAGTTTGTACAGGTGCTGTCCAAACTCGGGTGGCACATCCATATAGCTGCGCATGACTATGTGCATGACACTCCTGCTGTCTCGGGGCGTCACCTCAAGACCTCGCTTGATAGTGTCCACCAGGCGGTCGCGAAATCATGCGTTGATGCTTGGATATCCGAGTTTCAACATATATCTTACCGGGGCAAGCACTTCTTCCAAATGGGGGACATGCGAGACCGGCCCCTCAAGCCAAGTGTCCTCAAAGGAGGCACTTGGCTATTGTTTACAGCCACCGAGTCCATAGCGACGATGGCAAGGATGGCAAGATGCATCCTTGGGCATGCTCCATTGGGCGAATACCGCGCCCGATTCAATATAGATGGAGAAATCCAATGCAGGTGTGGGACCTTTATTGAGACCTGCGCCCATCTCTTTGGCCAATGCAGCTTCACACAACACGGCAAAACCGACTCTCCCAGATGCCTGGGAGAGCTCATGGACTTTCTTCGGGCGAATCCAAGGACATTCGCCTTTGAAGCCCCTTCTGAGGGTATCAAATGATTTCGTTGGCAGCCCCGAGTTGGGTGACAGGGTGGGGTGGGGTTAGGCTCCTGTGAGGCCGGACGGTCTCTCTGTGGGCGGCAGCGTGCTTCAGTGCTGCTCGCTGCCTGCTAGGAGGCCTGATGGATGTGCGCGGACCAGCAGTCAGCTCCAGACCAAAGGCATTGGTGCAGGGGTGTGGACACCCCGCGCTGCCCCATTAGCCCCAGCAGAGCTGCTGATGATTGATAACACATCTGCCGTGCCTATTGGCACGGAACACTCTGAGCCTTTGTCCAGGGGGAGGCTTGTATATCAAAGGGGGGGCGGAGACCCCTCATCTTCAAATTCTAATGTATGGTTTACTCTGTGCGTAGATAGGGACCAGGCTGCGACCAAGCCCCAGTAATACAAATTGTTGCTTTAAAAAAAAAAAAAAAAACCAGGAATCACCCTTTCGAAATCCATGAGTCCCCAGACTCCAGACGAAGTCCAGTTCATGCAGAACACTCCTTATCTCTCTGCCATCGGATCCCTTCAGTATCTTGCCACCATGACTCGCCCAGACATTGCCTACACTGTCAGCTTCCTTGGACGCTTCAACTCAAACCCTGGCCCTCAACACTGGGCTGCTGTGAAGCATTTAATGCAATGTCTCAAGGCCACCATGGACATGAAGCTCACCTACTCTGGCCCACTCCAACAGGAGCTATTCACCACTTTCTGTGATGCTTCCCATGGGGATTGCAAGGACTCTGGACGACCTACAGGTGGCTATGTGACCAGGATGGGTGGTGGAGCTATTGGGTGGTCCAGCAAGCTCCAAGCAGTTGTTGCTCTTTTTTTTTTTTTTTTTTAAATCAACAATTTATTCGCACTGGGGCTTGTTTGCAGCCCGGTCCCTATCTAACCAAGCACAGTTTGCAGTATACTACACTATGCCATAGGACTTGAAAGAAGTGGGTCTCCGCCCACCATTTGATATACAAGCCTCCCCCTAGACGAAGGCCCAGAATGCTCCATGCTGGCAGGCGCAGCAAGTGTGTTGTCATTCGTCGGCAGCCCTACTGGGGCTAATGGGGCAGTGCAGGGTATCCACACCCCCGCACCAATACCTTTGGTCTGGAGCCGACCGCCAGTCCGCACACCTCCGTTGGGCCTCCTAGCAAGCAGTGAACCGCACTGAAGCATGCTGCTGCCCACAAAGAAACCTTCTGGCCTCACAGGAGCCTAACCCCACTCCACCCTGTCACCCACCTCAGGGCCGCCAACAAAATCATCCGATACCCTCAGAAGGGGCTTCAAAGGCAAATATCCTAGGGTTCGCCTGAAGAAAGTCCATGAGTTCCCCCAGGCGTCTGGGAGAATCAGTTTTACCATGCTGCGTGAAGCTGCATCGGCCAAAGAGATGGGCGCGGGTCTCAATAAAGGTCCCACACCTACACTGGATTTCTCCATCGATGTTAAACTGGGCTTGGTATTCACCCAGTAGAGCATGCACAAGGATGCATCTCACCATCCTTGCCGTTGTCACTATGGACTCGGTGGCAGTAAACGATAGCCAAGTGCCCCCCTTGAGGACACTTGGCTTGAGAGGCCAGTCTTGCATATCCCTCATTTGGAGGAAATGTTTGCCCCGGTAAGATGTATGTTGGAACTCGGATATCCAAGAATCAACGGAAGATTTTGCGACCGCCTGGCGGACGCTATCAAGCGAGGTCTCGAGGCGATGCCCCGAGACAGCAGGAGTGTCACGCACGTAGTCGTGCGCAGCTAAATGAATGTGCCATCCAATTTTGGACGGTACTTGTACAAATTCAATGGAGTGCTCTGGGCCCCCACTGAACCACTTGGATAATTTGGCACACACGGCCAGGGAATGGCCCTGGCCTGAGTGTACAGAGGGATCCACAGCACGCTTGGCGGCCACGATATGATTGGTGAAAATCACGATCATGTTGCAATCATCAAATCGGAGCATTTGAATGATTGCCACACATAAGGCATAGAGTTCAGCATCTGGGGCCATGACCCTACCCACAGCAAATTTGGCCTTGGTGACCATAAGCAGTTGTTGCTCAGTCTACCACTGAAGCTGAGTTCATTGCTGCTGTGGAGGCTGGAAAGGAGATCAAGTGGATGCACAACATCCTGGGGGAGCTTGGGTACTCTTGGAGTGGTCCCTCCTCACTCTACATTGACAATGAGTCTGCTGTGACTGTCAGCAAGAACCCAGAACACCATGGATGCATGAAGCACTTGGATTTGAAGTACTTCTGGCTTAGGGATGAAGTAGAAGCTGGAAACATTGCACCACTTTGCATTCCTGGTGCTGAACAGCCAGCTGACATCCTGACCAAGGCATTACCACTTCCCAAGGCTGAATTCTGCAGGAAGGAGATGGGTGTCTCAGATGCATGAGATCATGGGGGAGTGTTAGAATTGGTGTGTGTGTTCTCAGCATCTTCAACTTCGACCCTATGGACTTTTCCCTTTATCTATTTCTTTCATATTTGGTATCACCAGAACCATCTTGTTTCTCTCTTTCCATTGGTATGCGAGGGACGGTTATATTCGTAATACTTGTTGAGTTATATCCCTTTTGATATATTTACATTACATAGTCTCCATTTGGACACTTGGACTGTTGGCATCAGTTGCTGCCTTGTATATACTGATGTAGTTCGCTCTGGAGTCCCTTAGTTCATTCCCTGACTATAGGACTCCAGGTATGTAGGTATACTGTCAATATTAGTTCATTCCCTGACTATAGGACTCCAGTCTCGCTTGTAGAGCATCAGTCTACCACCAGCTGCCTGATTTCAACAGTTATGTACACATTATGAAAAGTGTATGTGTCCTCTATGTAGACTGGATGACCTGTGTATGTAGACTAGATGACCCGTGTACATAGACTAGATGACCTGTGTATGTAGACTGTATGACCTGTGTATATATACTGTATGATCTGTGTATATATACTATATGACCTGTGTACATATACTGTATGTCCATTGTATGTACACTATGTGCCCTGTATACATATACTGTATGTCCATTGTATGTACACTATGTGCCCTGTATACATACACTATGTGCCCTGTATACATACACTGTGTGCACCATGGATGTACGCTGTATGTGTCAATTTCCTGACTGGAAGTACTTGTTAAAATAGAGCAATGCAACCACACCAGGGATTGAACCTAGGACCTCCACCAACACATAAGGGATGCTCTAACCACTGAGCTATATGATCTTAGGAACATGGAGTTGACTATTGGTTAGATAGCCAAGGATGAGTGTGTACCTGGACCTGCAATGTGGACTGTGTGCAACTGCTGAGCAGTTTTGTCCAGTTCAGGAACTCTGACCATATTAGGAAGGTGCTGACACATCACACACTTCTAACAGCCACTGCAAGGACCTGTGGGGTACTCCCACTTGCCAATGCCATCAGCAGTACAATGCTTCTTGATAGGAGAGACCTCAACAGCACCAGCACTCAGGCCTGAGACAGGTGTAGGAGGTCTAGTATCCTCAGCATCAGACAAGGCTGGTGAGACATGAGACATGTCAATATACTAGCAGCTGACCCGTGCTCCGCACGGGCAAAAACAAACCCTGTGTGATGCTGAGTGGCCTGCTGCGACAACTGCCCAACCCGGCATACAACCTTCAATATACATCTGGAGAAGGTTCTGGATGTCGCCAAAATGCATTCTATGTTTTCTCAGAAGCCTCTTGTACATTATTAGAATGCCTGACTCTCTTAGCTACACATGCAGAGGCTTGAAAATGCGGTCTGAATACACACTCCGTTGAGAAGGTGTGCACAGCCACATAAGAATATCCTCTGGATGCTAACCGTATTTTAACTGTCTTAGGCAATTAGGACACTCATGAGATTGCAAAAGCTATGTACTGAAGGTCATAATAGATTGTTTGACACCACCAATCACTTTGTTATAATTCATCTCACTGAGTGGTGAGCGAAATGGTACAGTGGTCGACAATTACTTACCATCAATACAGTGATGGCTGTGCCCTTCCTCGCAGAACCTTGTAGCGCCAATTCCAAGGTAATTCTAGCACGGAAGCTGTACTTGAAGCTGTTTGCTAGGTGAGAGAATGTATGTATATTAAGCTTTGTAAGTAGTATACTGCAGTAGAAGTTGGTTACGACGAATTGACACTTGAGACCGAAGACATGCGCTCCATTTCCGTCCAAGTCCTCTTGCGAGGCAAGTTGTTGAAACTAAACTTAAAAGGGGATGACTCGCTGTTGGTATTCTTCTCTTTCAGTGGTGAGTCTGCCAAAGTCGAATCAGCTCAGCTTCATGTAAACACAAAGTATAGCTCACCTTGCAAAAATGATGGTGCTGGAAGTGGGGACTTCCCCATCAAAATGATGTTGTCAGCCTCGACGTGAAGAAATTCCATCTTGTTAGCGTCCTTTTCATCCCTTACAATTCCAGAGACGATGCCTGTAACGGTTACATATGTTCCAGGACGGATATAAGGGACACAACACTTGTTTTCCAGACCCAGAGGCTTCCATCGGTTTGATGTGAGATCAACTGACACCATAATAGAGAGGCATCCGGAGCCTTCAAGAATCTGGAGGTAAGGGTTGAGAGACACCGGGAACGTTATACTTGTATCCTTCTCATCGCATTGCCTTTCAACCACACCGGACAGAGTGATGTGCTGGAGGTGCGCAGGGCTAACAGAGTCTTCCCAGTTGCTAATGGGAATCATCTAGACATATAATGAGAAAGAGTTGCAGAGTTGAATATGAATGACTTGCCGTTTGAATGTCGCCAACCAAGTGATAATTCTCTGGCTTTGCACGGGGATAGTGTAGCTCCCGGTTCTTCAAATTTGGGCTGAACTTTGCTGCCTAAAGATAAACAATTAGAACAATGCATAGTAATCTGATGTTCAAACTACGCACTGAAATTGTTACAAAGCAGGCAGCAGGCTCTCCATTTGCTGAAGGACTGTCACCAAAGTAGCACAGCGCAGCCAAGAGCCCATTTGACTCATTAACACCGGGAACGTACAGCTGTGCATCGTACAATCGTGCATATGGCCTGTCCGGGTCAAATAAGCACTCATTCTCCAGAATGGCGATTCCCAAAGGATGCAAAGACCCTTTGGTGAGAAAGAGGGGTTGGAGGTAGGAGTAGCCATGTAGAGAGTGCTTGGAAGAATGCGAATGCAGGTTTCGTATCTCCAAGCCTTATTAACTTGTAGTGGCATGGAAAATTCCAGAATATTCATGGCAATCAACTCCTTTAGTCCTGTCTCGAGGATCATTCGAGAATGCTCCTGTTTTTCAAGATCATTCTCTTGCTCAAAGGAGTTGCATTAATCTAACAATACCTCAGGATATACTACATTGGGAACTGCAATATCTGTGCCATTGTGTCCAGTCAATATTCTAATGCAGTTACGGAAAGTAGCGTGAGACAGGGCAACATAGAGTTGGCCGTGTCCAAAAACAGGAATCCGCAGGTCAAGCCCTACCCACCGGACAGACTGTCCCTGTGACTTGTTGATAGTGAGTGCAAAGGCCAGGCAAATTGGGAACTGTCTACGTTTGATTTTAAATGGGAGTTTGGCACTTGAGTCTTGAGGTGTGAGTGAGATTGTGGGAATCAATGCAATCTGCCCATCATGGTCTCCACCAATTATCTGGACCTCTATAACCCACCTTGACATCCGTGTAATCACCAGTCGAGTACCATTACATAGACCAATTGCCGATGAGATGTTTTGAAGTAGAATAACAGGGCAGCCAACCTTAAGGTGAAGCTCGCCAGGTGGAAAGTTGGATGCATCGAGAGAGCGAAGGAACTCGACCGGAATTGCACAGTGATTGTCTGGGTCATCAAGAATCTGGTCTGCACTGTGGAATACCTGTGCTTCACCCATCGTCTTTTCAAGAATCCGCTGGTTGGTATCAGCAACATCGGCGTTTCGAGGAGCCAAAATCATGCGATCAAGGAAGTACTGAGAAGAAGGGTTCTGGTCAATTCCGGAGTATATGAACTCCACCAGATCTTCGTAGCTGCCAACACGGAGTGAATCTGGAACTAAAAGTGTCCCGTCTCCCTCCATCCCCTGACCATGCCCAACGTCTAGTAGCCACTGTGAAAACTCTGCTGCATCTGGATCGTTCCGGACCCGCATGTTCTGGTGGAGGTGGTGAAGCTCTATCAAGTCCCAGAGATTTGACTTCTGGAGTGTCGCTTCAATTATCTGTTCTTTGCTTCCATGTTGAACCATGGGGAGTGTTTGCTGAAAGTCTCCACCAAAAACAATGGTCATTCCTCCAAAAGGTCTTTGGTCGTCCCAGAGATCGCACAGAGTGCAATCAACTGCCTCGATGCAGTAACGGTGCTGCACCCCTGCTTCGTCCCAAATGATGACCTTTGCAGCCTGCATAAGGCAGGCCCGGTTGGTATCCTTGTTGATTGAACATACGGAGTCTTCATGGATGTGGATTGGAATTTGAAATGTTGAATGAGATGTCCGGCCTCTAGGAAGCAACAGAGCAGCTATCCCTGAAGAGGCAATGCACAGAACAATATTGCCATCTCCGCGCACCTTGTTGCAGATGACATTGTAGAGAAAAGTTTTTCCAGTTCCTCCAGGGCCGTTTACAAAGAAGGCCTTTGAGAGACCTCGCTCGACCGAGTCAACAATGGCTGTGTATGCTGTAGCCTATTCTTTGTTGAGCTGAGGAAGACGTTGCTGGAGGAGGGTGCGCTGCTTGTTCTGGTTGTAGTTCAGTTGCTCCACTATAAGAGGGGTTGGACAATGGATAGCCCAGTTCTTGATGGGCTGCGGCATGCTGGGCCAGTTCTCAAGTGAGTATCCCATCTCCTTGAGTACCTCGTCAAGGAGGTAAAGTCCATAGTCGCGAACGTTGGCCTGAACTGGTTGTGCGTAGCCAAATTGTCGAAGCTGAAGGGGAATGTCATTGCAGATCTTGACCCAAAACTCCTCCCATAGTTCGTTAGGCTGCAAAGGTGCGCAAAACACCAATATTGTCGCAAACAGTCGTCGAAGTCGTGTACCCGTCTGCATTTCGCAGGCCTCCACAAGGCATTCCCTCCACTCACGATCGTCTTCAAGAAGACCTCGAGCTAGACATGCCTCATGAAAGGTTCCATACTGGACACCCTCAAAGCTCCTAAGCTCCTCAAACGACCGTACTCCCTTGACAACTGAGAGAAGCATCCGTAGATAGAACCGTTCTCCTGCTGTTGGCCCCGCAAAATACATCTGCCCAATTGCAAACCCCTGCTTCCGAATAGCCCATCTTGCATTGTCCTTCCATACAAAGTGCTGAGGAAACTCTTGGTAGGTGTACTGTCGAGCAAGTTCACCCAGTGGGCCATTATCTGCGTTGGCATCGAACCATGCAGTCAACGTGGTTTTCTCATACCCCCCATCATTTACCCGCTGCCTCACTTCTGCAACATCTTGCTGAGCATCGACAACAACCATATGCTGGCCAGGTAGATGAACCTGCAAACGAACAATGTTTGGAACTTGCTTGTGCATTTCAAAATGGAATATGCGATGTACTGCCTCTGATGCCGATATATATCTCCCGTTGAGGTACTGCTTGATTTTGTCCCTTCCCTCCACCTCCACTCCTGCCAAATCCCCACCCTTCTGGACGTATTTGAACAGGTACTTGAATGACCCCGCAGACACAACACATTCGACATTGATATGACAGTCAAAAATAGCTGAAAGTATGGGTGTGTATGGAACAATTCATCTGTTGTCAATGAATTGGTTCCCAACTTTGAATGCCTGCCCGTCATCCCTCTTCTTGTAGCACGGAAATCCAAATTCGTCGAACATTGTGAACTCGGAGTAAGGCTTAGGATAGCCTTTTGTGCAACGACCTTGATCCATACATGGTGCATTGGGGTTGAGACGTCTGCATGGCCCATGAACCATACACCTCTTCACGGTTTCTAACAAAAGCGGCTGAGTTTCAGGGTTTGGCCATTCTGCAGAGATGCAAGAGTCGACTGCTTCAGGTGTGTTGAGCTTCCAGGGTTCATCAAGAAAGATAAGCGCATGCATGTGGGGTAACCCGCGCTTTTGGAATTCAATGCTATAGACGTAGGCAACAGAGTTCCCGTAGATACCATGCTTGTACACAAAGTCCAACAGCGCTTTCCTCTTCATCTCAAATACCCGTGCCACCAGATCCGGACAGTCGTATGCAGTTTGGCCAGGAAGGAGTTCGTTTGTGATTTCGGACCACTGCGGGTTGCAGGTCATGGTGAGGAACAGATCACAGTGACGGAAGTGACGGGCAATTGCCATTGAGTCTTGATAGCGCTGTTGCATGTGGCGAGGGCCTCCAATGTATGATGATGGCAGAATGGTCCGCTTACCTAGCTGGTTGAGGTCAACTTCCTCGTCAGCAGCGGTCAAGGCATCTTGAAGACCGCTGTATACAGCTGCATGAAGCTTCTTCTGGTTGAGCTTGAGGTAGCAAAGTCGGTTTTGATCGATCGAGGCATACATATCGACCAGGTAGCACTGAAGGAGATGTTTGCCATGCAGAATAGTCAAGAATTCTTGAGGACGGACTTGAAGTCGATAGGCAACAAAGCAGGTTTGCGAGAGTCGGCGAGGCTTCTCACGACCGGGTTCGTGCATTGTCAGGTCAGGGTGCCAGCCCAACTCGCCGCAAGGGAAAAGGAGAACATAGTAGAGAGGGGCGTATGCAGGATTCAAATCATTGATGATTTGGAGGCCGCCATCGCGCAGGTAGAGGACAATGTCTTGAGGGTTGCTTGGGTTCTCCCTGTTCGAGTCACAGATGATGACTGCCACCTCGTCTGCAGTCGGTAAGTTCCCTCTTCTCTTGTGTTCTCCAATACCAAGGGATGCAGCTCGAAGACGAACTGAGACATCAGAGATGCCATCCCTGTCGCGGTCTTGCAAGACTTCATGGGCGTGGCGGAAGACTGCAGCGTATGGGTTGTAGGCCAGTAAGGTCTGCTGAATAACTCGGATCGTGTCGGAGTTGAGCGTTGCGTTGAGTGACTGGCGTGTATCAAGAGCAGTTTGAGGGTCGTAGATGTACAGCTGGGCATATGTTGGTCGGCGGCCATTTTCAGGTCGTAGCAGTCCTCCGCAGTGGAACAGCTCCCCAAGAATTCTAAACACCGGCTCTCCTCTCCCGTGGTTCACTGAGCGATCCTCCTTTGCATTGATGGACGTGAATGTGAACGATTGGTTGTATTTCCATATGTTCTCCCAGAATTCCTTGGCTTGGGCGTGCTGCGCTGTGAGGAGTTCACGAAGCTGGGGGGGCAGAGGCTGGAGTGGCAGCAAACGGACTTTTCCAGAGTTGCAGCAGATCCCGAATTTAGCTTTGCTTCGGGTAGATGTTGAAAGCTTCTCGGCGGCCCAATGAAGTGCATGGCAGTCTGGACAGGGCACATCCAAGCTGTGGCGGGAAACGGGTTCTTCATGGGCCTGACGCGCAAGAGCAAAAAGCGGAGGTCAGGTACTGTTCTTGAGAGCAATAGTAAGGTCTGTGTTTGGTCAGTAGCATGAAAAGGATCAAAGAAAAGTGTACATACCTTGTCTCCGTTGATTGTGCGTTGCCTCCGCAGGCACCTGACGTGTGTCCGCCTCATGATTGGCAGCAGACCTGGGATGATGTTCAGCTGCTGTGCCAAAAGTTAGGAAGGATGACATGAAATCGCAGATAACGACATACCAATTTCGCGTTCCTCTCTCTCCCTCTGACGACGACGTTGTTGAGCTTCAGAGCGGCGAGCGCGCAGTTCTTCTAGGTGCTGAAGCTGAGTAGGATTGGGCGTAGGGTTGGCAGGACCAACACGCAGTTGTTCTTCTTGGCGTTCTCCATGTTCCTCCCTCTCCCTCTGACGACGATGTTGTTGGGCTTCACACCGGCAAGCATGCTGTTCTTCCAGGTGCCAAAGCTGAGTGGGATCAGGTGTAGGGTTGGCAGGACCAACGCGCAGTCGTTCTTCCTGTTGTTCGCGTTCTCTCTCGCGATGCCTTCTCTGAGCTTCGGACCGCCAATTCGTCTGGGTTTGAGTGTTGGCTTGAGATCCACCACGTTCATTTTGACGACGCTGTAGCTGAGCAATGGAGCGGGCATTCTGTGTTTGAGGGGGAGTGGGATACAGAAAAGCTTGATCTTGCTGTAAAGTAAATGAGGAGAAAGCTCTTTTAGATAGAACATGGAATACACACGTTGTTAGATATATCACCCAAGGCTGGACGGTTCGTTGGCAGCGTCTTTCTTCGAGGCTGAGTGGACACATCCTCATTTTCATTCTGTGTGCGAGATCATTGTCTGAGGCGTTGCTGCTGCTGCTGAAGTTCCTATCGTAGCAGTCAGCAAAGGCCAGGTCACAGACAAATTCCGAGCATACCTGAGTAGGAGGAGGGCTAGGAAGCCCTAATACCATGCTTTCTTTCGACGTTCTCGACCTCTTCAGCGTGTTGGCGACATGGAGGGAGACAATGCCCTTGGAATCAGCAGTCGCAGTCGCAGAACATGTTCGGCACAGTTCAGCGCCATTCTAGAATGATCTTCGAGTGCTGAGGTCAGGGGCGGGATAGCAAAACGGAGCTGAACAACGCAAGAAGTTGGCAAGCCTACTCACGGAACCCCGACACAAAGCTTGGCTTGTGCGTGAGCAATCAATTCCTTATATAGTGATTTGTCTTTGACATTTGTCTTTGACATTTGTCTTGTCTTGTCTTGTCTCGTGGGAGAAAAACCTTTAATTATTGTAGTAGATTCAGCCTTATCATCAAGAAAGACATTTCCAGGGGTTGGCCACACTGGTCCAGACTGGTATGAAGGGAAAATAGGTGTATTGGGAGGGCGGTGCAGTATATCAGTCAGTGGGCTGGGCACAGAACCAGCCATGGCAACAGTATTTCCAGGTACAGCCTCAGAGGAGTTTTGGGCTTTCCCAGTGCCTTTTTCAGTGCCACCACCTTGCCTATTGGCTCCTCTGTCTCTCAAGGGCATGTTAACAATGTCTCACAGCACAAAGCAGGTGGGGGGGCAAAGAAAAGAAATGCAAAATTGTTATCAAGTGTTGCCATGGCTTATCTCCATAGCAAACCAAATTAAGAACCCTAATCTCATGCTTACAACCACCGGACCATGGATAACCATGGAAATTGTTCCCATGATCAGCCAAAACCATCACAATCTGCCAAACATGGTAACTGTGGTTGCTGTCCGTGGATTACCTGATCCAGGCTAGGCCCTAGGTACATGAAGTACTCTAGTTAACTCTACAGCCCTAGAAACCTTCTTCCCTTCCAATACAGGCTCAAAGACCATGGAGCCCACCCCACACCAGCTGTATATACAATGCTATGGTCAGCCCTACACTTAGCACTGGCCCACAAGTCCGTGTGGCCACTGTGCTGGAGCCATGTCAGGGCCATGCTAGGGCCGTGCAAGTCCGTGCGGCCACCATGCTAGAGCTGTGCAAGCTCCGTGCCATGTCCGTGCAGCTGCCGTGCAATCTCTGTGCGGCTGCCATGCCATGTCCGTGTGGCAGCCATGCAATCTCCATGCGGCCATTGTATGGCCCTTCCACAGCCGCTGTATGATAGCCATACAAGTTCTGTGTGGCCATCATACAGCTTTCATATGGCAGCCATTGTATGGCTCTCACATGTCATCTATGCTAGATCCATAGAAGCATAATACTATAGTCCATGCTAGAGCAGTGCCACAATTGACAAAACTGAAATAGTAAATAAAAAAAACTATAGTTACAGTACATTCTATTTTATTTATTCTTCTTCTTCCTGTTCATCCTCATCACCTTTCTACATGTTTCTTTCCTGTTTGGATTGCACAATTTGAGTGTGATAGTGGAGCATCACATGAATCATCCAGTTGAAGTTATTGGCAGTCTTCCATTTGAGCATTGCAGCAAATCCTCCTTCTAGCCATGCAGCTGGAGCTGTGCCAGAGCCACACTCTAGCCACACGGCTGTGGCATGGCCTTCACACAGCCTTCACATAGCCTTCATACAGCAGCCGCACTCCAGCCATGCCAGAACCGTGTCAAGTCCACATGGCAGCTGTGTGGCCACTGCAAGGACCTGTGGGGCAGGGTAAAGTACTTGGTCAGCCAGATGAACAGGAATGTGCAGGGGCTTGTAATGCCAATGACCATGGGGAGTCATGTGAGCAGTAGCACCTGTGTCTGGGATCCAATGGAAGTTAGCATTGAGCTGGAGGGGTTGGGAAGGGTCACTAGGACCAGAGGGATGCACTGTAGTGCCGCCTGCTGACTCTACTATGGTCTGGGAGGCAGAGGAGCTACTAGGGGTGGAGGAGGATGTGTTGGCTGATGATTTGGGCCTCTGGTCATGTTCTGACTGCCATTTTGTCATGTTTTCTTGTGCACATCACTAAGCTCGCTGGTATGCATAGCACTTGTCAGTTTGCATTAAAATTGGTGTGTGTGTGTGTGTGTGTTCTCAGCATCTTCAACTTCGACTCTATCCTTGTTTATTCTAACCCTTGGGTTACCATTCACACCCCTTGTGATGTTTCTGATAGTCTTTCCATTTGTTTGGACAATGGGGTGTCTTCTTAGCTGTTTCTTCAGAGAGATTTAGACCTGGAATGCTTGTGGTACATATTGCGATGTTCTTTATTCTCCTTTTTTCTTAAATTTCTCATGAGTCACCAGAGGCATTGGTCTGAGCTTCAGGCTTCTTACCTCTAGGTTCATTCTTATTAGTACTGTTGAGTCCAGTATATTTCCTGTGGTTCTACTGGGATTATAACCATTATATATAAGGTCCTTGGCATATTGGTGAATTATCTCCTGTATTTGTTATGATGCAGGACAAATAATATGTCCTAGTCATTCAATGATAGTTTTACAACATAGTCAGGATGAGAGGTTGTTGAGACAAGTAAGTGTTTCGAGTAGTTGAGAGGAACTAACAT
>ML210384.1:0-21447 GCA_004369085.1 Coprinopsis marcescibilis | reverse complement strand
GGCATATACGGTACATCAGGTATACACCAGGTATACATGGGGTATACACTGGGTATACGTATACCTAGTGTATACCTGGTGTATACCTGATGTACCGTATACACCAGGTATACATGGGGTATACGCTAGGTATACACCAGGTATACACTGGGTATGCATGGGGGGTGCACCAGGTATACGCTAGGTATACGTATACCTGGTGTACACCTGTGGGCCAGGGTAAAGTACTCATTTTGCTGAGTCTTTGATAATCTCAACACATCTTCTTGCTTGAGCATTGGATGGAGATGGTGGTGAGCTTTCTTCGTAGCCTTCATCAATTGTTTGGAGAGCATTGTCATCCTCCATCTGTTAGAAGTGTGTGATGTTTCAGCACCTTCCTAATATGGTCAGAGTTCCTGAACTGGACAAAACTGCTTGGCAGTTGCACACAGTCCACATTGCAGGTTCAGGTACACACTCATCCTTGGCTATCTAACTAATAGTCAACTCTATGTTCCTAAGATCATATAGCTCAGTGGTTAGAGCGTCCCTCATGTGTTGGTAAGGACCTAGGTTCAATCCCTGGTGTGGTTGCATTGCTCTATTTTAACAGTAACCTACTTGAATATTGTAATACATGCACTCTTGTGTAGTGCCTTTGACCCAGTCTAAAACAAAATAAACTTATAATGGGTGAAAACCTGTATTCAACCCATATCTGGCCATGCTATAGCTGTTTGATGTGGCTCATTACAGAAATATAGCTGTATGCTGGTGATACTGCAAAATTTATGGTCTTACCTATATATGGTATGGTGGGCAGCACTAGTCGTCCCTCACTGAGCATGGCACACAAAACCAAACTTTCAGTACTTATTGCTCTCTGGATACTTATGTCTGCAAATTTATTTTGCCTTGCCCAGTTTTCACCAGGGGCATGGTTGTAACCCACCCTGCTAGTACTGTTGAGTGTGCTGCCTCTGTCACAATGAATGGTAATAGCCTCCCCTGTAGTGTTCTCACCATCAGAGGGTGTGCTGGAGCTATTGTCCTTGGACTGATGCTCCAACAGAGGAAGGGTTGCCTGCAACAGTTCCTCCAATGCTAATATGCTAGAAACCATATTTTTAGCAATTTCTTTAGCAACAGATGATGTACCTTCAGTAAAGTACTCTATGGGCCAGGTCCCTTGGGGAGGACCACACTTGCAGGTATGGGTTGAGTGAGAGAACACAATGTGTATTGAGTTTTGTTTGACATCATTGAGTTGTTGGGGGTTGTTGTATTGAGGTTGGGTGTTGAGCTCAATAAGACCTTGAGTTCTAGCAATGACAGGCAGGTTATTGAGAGTTGTTGTTGTTGTTGTTGAGCAGTTTTGCTGTTAAAAATATGTGGCACAGAGATAGAATCTAGTTGCAACACACAATGAACTCAAGCACAGTCGATAACAGGTGTAACCAATGGTGTTGAAAAAGAGTCCTACTTAAGTACAAGGATTGCATCTACCTTATATACTGTGTAGACCAATTATATAAGCCAGAAGTTCCAAGAACTGCTTAGTACTATGAGAGAGCAACAACAAGAGCCAAGTCCTAAGACTTGGCCAAGCAGATACCAAACAGTGATGGGTAGGCCAAACAAGGACCTCCTGCTACACTCAGTTTGGTATCCGAATGGACTCAATGGCTAGGGCTGATTACACCTGACTATACTTTTCACTGAGCTGGACCTGTTAGCTTCTTCTTTACTGTGATATTATGACATAGCCCAAGAGAAAACAAATAACATTGATGTAGAAGCTCCAACCGAAAACATGCATATTTGATAGACAAAGAAAGCCATAAGATAGAGATAAAGAGATGGTAGAAAACAAAGAAAGATTATCGTAGAGTAACCAAAAAATCACGGTTTCCAGGCCGGTCGAGATGCCGCCAACTTTTTCGGGTGCCCCAAGCTAGATTGCGGCCTCGAGTTGGGTTGTTCCTTCAATTCTTCAAAATTCTTGATCAGATCTTTGACACTGCCACTGCTACTTCGTCGCGGACGATGCACCGGTGCAGGTTCTGGTGGAGGGGAGACATGCTGCAGGTCAACAAGACGTTGAGGGAGTTGCTTAGGTCGACGTAGCATTGATGGTTTCTGTGGTGCCGGATGTAGTTCGACGAGTTCCTTTGGATGCGGGGCTTTGGGTATAGCTTGACGAACTGGGGTTTCAATCGGGCCTCGAGGTTTCTCGAGAATCTCGAGAGGCGGGAGTGGAAGTCCAGGTTGAGCGACTCGACGTGACTTGGAGCCAGCAGGAGCGGTCCTGGAGAGAGTTGGGAGATAAGAGAATAAAGCACCTTTCAATCGTTTTCCAAACGACGGAGTCTTGGGTGCAACAGGCAATCGAACAGGGCTATCGATGGTTATCGATAGCTCCTCAACGGTCATAGATGGCTCTTCGATGGTCATGGACGGTTCTTCGTTCGTCATAGAAGTTCCTTCGTCGGTCATCGAATTATCCGGCGAGCTATCCAATTTCTCGGCCAAATGTGACACTTCAGAGTTGACACTAATGGCCTCATCCAAGAGGTGAGAGTACCTGGGGGCCAGCAAGGTTGCTGGAAGTCGCGGCTTTGAAGAAGGGAGATTGCTGAACGGCGACTTGTCCGAAACGGGCTCGGGTAAGGATGCCCTTGGTTTGCGAGGAGGCATGGCACGCCTCCCCAGCGGCGTAAAGTCGGGGACCTCCATGGACGGGGTTCGATGCCTCCCACCCAACGACGAGGAGGAAGAAGTCTCGCTCGGCGAACGAGGCGTGGATGGAGGAGCGACCTTGCCCGCACGCTGCTTCTTCTGCAACGCTTTCACACGTTGCAACAAAGGTTCCCTAGCGAAGACGGTCAAAACAAAGTCACAACCTCGAAACCAGACACTCACCTTCCCCAAGCAGCCCCATAACTCTTCACAACTTCATCTCCGCCCATTATGTCTACGAACCTATCCGCAATGCGTTCAACCGAGACGTCATCCACAGACGCCAGCTCCTGTCGGGCGTCCTTGGCATCGTCCGCAATATCCATCCTCTCGTCCGTGAAGCAGCTATCCAATATCTTCCACTCCTCTTTGGTCCACGCCCTTGGACCCTCCGTGACCCGGACAGCAGGGAGTATAAACGGTTGAGGCATAGTTCTAGGTGTGGAGAACGGATCTTTGAGTCTCTCCGGGGTCCGATTCCTCTTCTCCGGACTGGCATTCTCGACAGCAACCTCCTTCTCTGCTCGCTCCAAAAGTTCTGGAAGGGTAGTCGAGGGACTTCCAGGGATGATGACTCTATCCCCAATGACACCCATAGATCTTCTTCTCTCCCTGTGCTTGTCGATACCCGAACTGAGAAGGCTCCGCCTCCTGGACTCTTGGGCCAGTTCGCTTACGCTAGAGTGCCGCCTCTTCAACTCGGCCTTTCGCTGTTTTACGGTAATCCTGGTGAAACAGTCATAATCATACTAGCGAAATCGGTCAGAACGGACTTCAGAAATGAGTAGAAGTAAACCCTTACCTGTTTCAAAATCGCAGCAGCTCTTGCCGCAGCTCTCGGGTCTGCACTGACAATCTTGACGATGCCTAAATCTTCAAAGTCACTAAGGTCGTCGTCGTCGTCGTCGTCTTCGATGCTCTTGGTTTGTGCTGATCGAGTATCCTCAGGTGTGGTCGGAATAGGAACGACGGTGTCAAAGTAAACCTCTGTATGTTCGGCGTCGGAATGTTCTTGTTCCTCCTCCTGCTCTTCGTCAGGTTCAAGCTCCATAGACAGCCGCTCAACCTCTTCCTCTTCATCCTCTTCAGACATGTGCGACAGGTTTGCGACTTGCGCGTCGTCATCGTCTGCATCAACCCCTTTTTCTTGAGCGAGTCCATGGGGCTCTTGGTGTTGGATTTCCTCGGGCTCTATCGACATCCTCAACACCTCTCTCTCCTCCTCTTCATCACTTTCCTGATCCACCAACTGCGAAAACAGCACCTCCTTTTCTTTCTGGACCTCTACCGGGACTTGCGTCTCCTCCTCCTCTGTAATACCCCCAACATCCCAAGTCAGCTTGGAAACCTTTGGGAATGGGCTAATCGGCCTTCCCCAGATATCCATCCTGCTCTTCGTCGCACTACTCGGGGGATCAGCCTTGGTCCGAACCTTCATCATTCTCCACTTTCCCGTATACTCGCCCTCGCCCTCCACCTGGGCATCTTTCCTGCCTTTCCCAGCGTCAGCCTCATCTTCACTATCACTCCACCCATCGGGTCCCCCACCCGTCTTTGCGTCCTTGACGGCCTGGTCAAAATCCAAGATCCTAACAGGCTCAACACGGGCATCCTCCGAGTCAACCTGCATCATGCTATCATCCTCCATAGACGTATACTCCATTGGCGCAACCGCATCCTTGGTCCAATCAAAGTTCTCGCCATCGTCGTCGTCATCATCATTGCTTTTGGGAACATTCTCCTCGTCCGAGTGGTCGGGCAGAGGCGATGAAGGCGGCAGTTCCTCGGCGGTACCCATCTCCTCCATGACCACAACTTGGGCGGCCTGTCTCGTAGACGTAGACTCGAGTTCGACTGTCCTCTTTGCCGTGCCGGGAGTCTTGGTCTTGCCCCGCTTCTTCGCGGTGGTGCTGACGTCCTTCTGCTTCTGCCTGACTGGTGTCTCGAACAAAGTCGCCCTTGGAGGGATATAGTCTGTAATCTCGATATCGCTGCTCAGCAGCAAGGGGTCGTCTGTCGGACTAGGCGGAGGCATTGGCGCACTGAGGTCGATTGTCGGCTTCTCCATCTTCACGACCACAGGCGTCAGCGCAACGGCTGCCTTTTTCCTGCTGCTCCTCGTCCGTCTGGAAGGCGGCTGCGGTGGCGACATGAACACTTCTCTCGGAGGCGTGAACACGTCCGTGGGTGGTTCATAGTGCGGAATGGGCGTCACGCTTCTCCTACTTCCCCTCGCCGAGAGCAGCTTCTTCTTCACAGCAGACCCAACGACATTCAGGTCCGCAATGCCCTCTTGCTCCTCCCCTTCGTCCGCTCCATTCAGACGCGCCAAAAGAGTGACTGGCGGGATATAATCCGCGTCGGGATTCCTCTCATGGGGACTCTTTAGTAGAAGCCTCGTCATCTTTGCTGCGTTTGCTGATTTCCTGGTGGGTGTGGCCGGCGGGGCTTCTTCATCTCTCCTTGTCGACCTGGGCTTGGTGGGAGACTCCATTTCCACGTCGTCGTCCGTTGGTGTCGCGTCTGCATCCGCGCTCTTCTGCCTCCTAACCTGCTTTCTAGGCTTTGGGTTCGGAGTAGGAACCTCGTTCGCGAGCACCGTCGACGAGCCGGAAGCGGCAGCCACACTGGTCTTCTGGGCCTTGGGAGTCTTGACCTCCCTCCTCTTCCTCTTGCTCGCGCTCGAACCTGGTCTGTTGAGGGTTCCATCCATTTCAGAAGGCTAGGGAGAAAATTAATATCCGCAACGGAAGCAGTTTTTTTATCAACCCCACACACCTGATGGTCATGCAGTCGTCTAAGCATCTCTTCCGGGGGTGGGCTGATGAGTTGCATCCTGGAAGTATCGAACTCTCGCTCCCGATCGCTGGCGTGGTCATTGTCGGTAGCGCTATTGTTCCGCTGATTCACATTATACATTCTCTCGGTCGCCATAGGCCTCACTTCGCCAATGCCCTTCCTAGACCTGGCACCCTTTGTCGCAGAGGACCTCTTGTTGTTGTTCACAGCAGCCAAATCCAGCCTGGCGTACTGGACCGGTGTCAGATTCTCAGACATCCCTTGGGATTGTTCGGTCTGTCGTCGTCGTCGTCTGTGGTGGTGGTCGTTGTATGGGTGAAATGGCACGAGGCCAAGTTGTTGTACAAACGAATCAATTTCGGGACTTGAACATCATGTGATCGTGCTACGCGTGACTCAACGCGTCGGGAGTCTCGAACATGCCCTGGACTAGACCGGTGACCGCTCGTCGCGTGACTGACTGTTCCAGGTCACGTTATGAAGACGGAGTCTGTCGATAAGACGACCGGTACAGCTGGTATTTAATTTGGCTGTAGGTGCATGGCTTCCTATTTGGGAAGCCATCAAAGATGAGATAATCACATTCGACCCCTTGGCCCACCTACGTTCAGACTTCAGAGGCATGGGATGACCAGCGCTGGTGGTGCACCGGCAAAATAAGACACCAAGTCTTCCCATAGCCAGTCCCAATGTCTACAACAGAGTGCTGCCCAGTAACCGTTGCTACCATACCCTCCAGCTGGAATTCGAGAGGTACAACTGTTGATTTTGAGGCAACGCAGGCCAGTAAGCAGCATCTGAGGCCACTGAGTCTCTTCTTTGCCCTGAAACGATCCCAGAACTGAGACGGCGCTTTATGAACAGGGATTTTCGCGTAGAAAAGGTACTGAAGGTCATCCTGTGGAAGCTTTCTGACCGAGTCAAGAGCCTCTTCAAGGCTCATTTTGTCAAGATCCATCGATAAACATATGGCAAAAAAAAAAAAGTAAACAGGAAAACAAGGCTTAATTGAAGGACCCCATGCAGGGGGGGAGAAAGGCGAACGAAGGGCGTCGACGCGCCCGCGGCTCGGAACAGGCACGGGCCGTGCTATCCTTCCTAATTGGTAAATTCGAAAGAAATCCCATGCCGTTCCTGCCAATTCAAACCCAGCTGTACCGGTCGTCTTATCGACAGACTGCGTCTTCATAACGTGACCTGGCACAGTCACGCGACGACCGGTCACCGGTCTAGCCCTGGACGGCATCGAGAGCAGAGGTGATGCCAGAAGCGGCGACATCAGCCTCAAGAGGACCGGCCAATATTTGATTGTGCGTATCTCTATGTATTGCGAGTGGTAATCTAATGCGAATAAATGTACATCATACTTTTGCGTGGGCGTGCTGGGTCGTAAAAGGGTCATAACGTCGTGAGAGGTCGTAATTAGATGGAGCAGAGAATAAGAATAAATCATGAATTTGAGAAACCAGCAGAGCTCGGTGGTCTTGACGACGAAATGCTTTCGCTCATGCCCCGTTGGCGTCCTTCGACCAGGGATTCTATCCGTTTCGAGGGGATATACATGTCGTCCTTGCCCCGTACAAAAAAGTCGTCGTCGCCCTCGTACGGACTGCTGGACGAGTTTATCTGCAGTTCATGTTGTAGCGGTATTCGTAGTGTACAGGCAATATACGCACCCATTGGCCAAGGACATCCTCCAGCCTGTTGGCCTCTTCCTGCGAGACCGCGCAAGTTGTGCCCTTTTCGGCATGCAGCTTGAGCAGGTCACTCAATGTCCTCCGTCCTCTCCCTTCCTGGCCCACTGACTGATGTGTAGGCCGCCCAGGAGTCGTCTCTCCCTGCGGAAAGATAACCGAGTTCCTTGGTGTGGACGTAGACGCAACCGCGTTGACCTGTTCTGGGTCGATGATTACGGAGCGATCCCAATCCAAGCTCTCAAATTCAGAGCCAGTCGATGATGATACAGATCGTTGAACAGGGCGGTTGTCCGAGGTCGAAGGAGAGGACATAATGGAATGAATGGACGGAGGACAGATGTCGCCTCGAGAAAGTGCTGGCAGTTTGGTGGTGAGATACAAGAGCGATAAACAAACAGGGCTTTGATATGATACGCCGCCAACAGACGACAACAACGCGTCGCGTCACTCAACCGGCCCTTCCCATCGTTCCACAACGTCCTCAACGACCTCGAGCACGTCGTCGACGTCGTACAAGACCGTTGCCCGCCGTTCCCGCAACTCTATGTATGGATAATCACAGCAACTATCTGCCGGGTTCGCTGTAGCGCTCGCCTCCTCCCCGCTGGGGCACTTCACTATAGTGATGCTTCCTCCTCGCTGTCCTGCTTGCTCAACACGATTGCGCTCAATAATCGCCCCCGACAGCACATACCCTATGTACAAAACCCACTGAGCTCGACGACGACAGTTCACAGCATATCCACACGTGTTCTGTCTGACTCGTGACCCTCTACACAGCATTTGTCCAAATGCTATATATTTCTGGTCCAAATCCCCCGTTCCCTCTCAGTTCTCCCCGTTCTCCCAACAATGCCCGATCTCAAGCGGGCACGGAAACGAAAGCGCTACCTGGGTGAGTGGTATCATCAAACAGCCTCCCCTCCTCTTCTAATCGGTTGCTGTTCAACAAGGTCCATCGAGACCCACGCGAAGCGCTCGACACATCCCAGGCGCTCGCAGCGCAGACAGCCCTCCAGAACCTCGTAACCCGACGGACCACCAACCAGAGATATTCAGGAACGCCAACGGGTTTCGTGTCGACAAGAGTCACTTTGTACAAGCACAGACTGTCGTCTACAACTACGAGTTCACCCTCGTACGATTCGCAGACGGCTCTAAATTCGTAGGCTGTATTTCCTTCAACCATTGAGGATTTGGTGTTAATCACTCAACGCGATTCTAGGGTGCCATTTCGATGGCATCCGCTGCCTTGACTGCCGGTTTTTTTGTAGTGCCCTAGGTCACGTTCGTTCGTGATTCAGCGGCTTGTCTCTCCACCTTCAATGTCGGGCACCAACCAACAAAACCCCCAAGAAAACGACACTGCCATTAACTTATTATTATTTATTGCCCGACATTGAAGGTAACCGATGGGGGGCCCCTTTCCTTCCGAGCAGAATGATAGAACTCCACCGTGCCCCCTGGATGCTTGCCCCCAGCAAGTGTCACACACCCATCCTCACCGCCTCCCTCTCAAACCATCTATCATGACGCTCGGAAGCAAGGGACCTGAAGCCCATCGAAAGAGACAAACCTCTGACTGACAACAATCGTGTTTCATGTTGGGCATTCTTAAAACCCAGAATAGTTTCCCTAGAATCGGGCTTGGCGTCTCTAAAGGAGTCGCCAGAATTGTCATGTTCCCTTACGATCTCATGCCTTCCAATGGACCTACTTCCCTGTTTCAACCGGCTTGTAACAACGAACTCTCTTCTCTACCCACGCGACACTGGCCGTCGTGTTCCCTTACGCTCTCCCCTCCCCCCTACCAATGGACTTACTTCCCTGCTGCAACCGGTTTGCAACAACGAACTTTTCCCTCCACCCACGCGATACTGGGCGTCGTGTTCCTTACTTCTCAATGGACATACTTCCCTTCTGCAACCGGTTTGCAAGAACGAACTCTTTTCCCTCTTCCCACGCGGCACTAGCCGACGTGTTCACTTACGCTCCCCCACCTACCGATCGACTTTCCTACAGCCAGTTTGCAACCATCTTCCCCCTCTACCTACTCCTTCAATCGATTTACAGACCTATCACCTCTTCCAACGGACCCTTATCTCCCACCCATTCCATACAAATTTGATACGATTCTTTCATCCCGTTATCCCGCTAGCTTTCTTTCAAGTTATTCTTTCTCCCGGATTTCCAGAATTACTCGTTTGATGCTTCCAGTACTTGGCCCTCTACCGACCCGTAATACGAATGAAACTTCCATGTCAAGCTACTTCTCCTGGTCTTGTGCATAACGTATCCTTCAATAGATCACGTTCTCATGCCAGGGCTCCTCCGAGACCACAGCCGACACTCAGTACCTTTGCTATCCAATCGCCACCAGTTGCCACCATCATTCTTCTGACCTTGCCAGCCTCGGCAAGTGGGTAGATCAGAACAACCAAGAGTCCAAGACCAACATTCGAGTCATCTTGTGACAATAGACGATGGCATTGTGATTCAATCTCAAGGAGCCGAATTTCGTCTTCCCAGCCAGTGTTCCTGAGGCTTCACAAATAAAAGGCTCCCCAGTCCGTTCAAAGAATGCATCATCCCCCACCTGACCCAAGTTGAACTGTTTCTATGCCCAAGATATCTGCTGCAGGACTTGAAGCCCTCGACAAGCTTATTGTGCGTTCGTCGTTCATCCGAGTTACGTAGTACCGGAAGGCTCATCGGCATTTGTCCATTAGGCCGAAACTTTGAGCGCGGGCAAACTTCCTGGATTTGCCCTCGCTGTTTCCAATCTCGACGAGCAGCTTTACGCCAAAGGCGCCGGAAACAAGACCTATGGCGATCCAACCAGCGCTCAAGTCACCGATGAAAGCGTGTTCTGGATCTGCAGCATGACAAAATTGCTTGCAGCGGTACGTACATGCCCAGCTCTCTCCGATGCATATGCATAATGACCAACAATCTGCCATCGACATAGATCGCAGCACTCCAACTCATCGAACGAGGAGAGCTCACGTTCGACACACCGGTGTCCAAGATATTCCCCGAGTTTGCAACCCCAATCATCGTCAAAGAAGACAAGACATACGAACCGGCCAAGGAAACGATCACAATCCTCCATCTACTGACCCACACCAGCGGTATAAACTACGGATTCGGAGTAGGTGCTCTTCACATCCTACCCGAGGCGTATAGGCACGTATACGATGCCGTCAACCCACACGAGCAGTTCTTTGCTCTTCTAAAGGCGAGCAAACACCTATTACACAGCGACCTCGGACGGAACCTAACTACAGTATATCGATAGGGTGAATACCCAGAGATCCCGCTCGTCTTTGAGCCAGGAGCCTCATGTAAGCTCGCAACAACACACCGCATAACCAATTCTTATTTTACCCGCAAGTTGCATATGGGTTCAGCTCGGACGTTCTAGGATTTGTCGTGGAGAAAGTTACAGGCCAGACGCTTGAAGCATACTCGTACGTAATTTCGTACGATCCTCTCTTTCCAGTTTTGTCAACAATTATTCCGTGTTCGTAGGAGGAAGAACATCTTCGATCCACTGGGCGTCAAGGCAACCTACCATCTTACCGCAGAACTGAAAGAGAAGCTCGTCGACCTCACTTTCCGCAACGCAGACGGAAGCATTGCCAACTGGGAGAACCGTGCTGCAGTGATTCAACGACATCCAGATCCAGGTACGTGTCTTTCAGAGACTACTACGACAACACGCTAACATCAACTTGGGTAGTATATGCCAACTTTGGCGGAATTGGCTCGTACAGCACTCTCCCAGACTATGTGACCATCCTCCGCCACTTGATGCAAATCGAAGGTAGGGGCATCTATTCCTTTGCTTGGTTGAAGCGAATTCCTAATTCCAAATCTCTCAGCCGGCCGCGACGTGTCTACTCCAATCCTCAAGAAGGAGACGGTCAAGAGCCTCTTCGAGCCCAAGCTTAACGATGCTGGATCGCAGGCGATCAATTTCATGGCATTCTTCCTGGTACAGAATAGCGCCCACTACCGAAACTTGAACTGGAGTACTGGGCTCGCCGTGTCAACCAACGATTGGGAAGGGAGAAGAAAGACCGGATCGGCGTTCTGTACGTTCGAATCTCCTCATATAGAGCTCCGGCAGCTAACGCGTCAATATGTAACAGGGTCAGGATGGGCGGGGTCTTGGTACTTCATGGATCCAAAAACAGGCATCTCGCTGGCTTTTGCAAGTCAGATTGTTCCGACGATAGACCAAGTCACCTTTGAAATCGCGGATAAGGCAGAGGAAATCATCTACGCCAACCTTGAGTAGTCAGCCCATGTAGAGTGTACTTATTAGCATGAATTGAAATCGCCAACTGCCAAGGCCAATGTATATGATAGGCGCCCGTCTTGAAACACTTGGCGACGGGCGTAAACTCGAATCCCGGCGTTTTGTCGTGCGTAAGTCATGCGGGGGTCTTTCGAGTTCTTGATGCTTCTACCGGCTTCCAGAGCTATGCCTGTGTGGAGCTTTACAGGTGCACACGAAAGCCTCGTGCCCCCCAACAGCACTTCCTTTTCGACTATCCGAATTCCCACACATTTTGTATAACTATACCAAAGAGATGTAGTTCTGGCTGTGTGTCCAAGGAGACATCTACTCCTTATTCGACTCTTAACTGGAGCGTTTCGCACTTAAGCATCGATCACCCCAGCGGGAATCATGGTCCTTCAACGGGCTGCGAGGAGTAGGGTGCTGCCTTCCCGGCAGATACGATCCAGAGGTATGCATGGAGACGCTTTCTGGGAGTCTCAATAACCTGATCTTGTTGCGTGGACTTTAATCGCACCTCAAGCCTCAAAGCCCAATAACATGTTCGAATCAGCAAACCGATTCTCCATTGGCGCAGGATCCATCTTCACCGAGACACAAGGCAACACCCACATCGACGGCTCGAACACTACCAATAATATCACCCACAACCACAGCCACTACGCTCTGATAAGCATCTCACAAGCTGAGAGTGGCCACCGGTCTCCTGGAAATAGCAGTAACAAGAGCATAATAAACATCAGTATTCACAACATAGACCCCAAGGTGAGGCGTCTATCACATCCTCACGACGTACACGCACTTAAGCCACTATTAGACGTATACGGTCATCCTCCTCGGTTTTTTTGTAGTTCCCGGGTCACAGCGGCATAATATCTGGACACAATGACACATCTCTCGCTCGCCCTGTTGGACGAACAAGGAAGATACTGGACGAGCCCTCCGATTCCGTCCCCTGGTTGCTCAGGCAAGACGACACCAGTTTCATCTTCTCGGGCCCATAGGCTTGCATAACTTATTTATTATTTATCTCCTACTCCGCGAGTGAATAGATGGAACGCCATGTGTGTTTATAATCACAGCAATGTGCCTGTGACCTCGAAGCGTGTCTTGGAGAGCATCCATATTCGACACGCAGTCACTTGACATACACACACTCGACTAAGCTTGCATTGCTGTGATTATAAACGCACATGCCGTTCCCTCGGAGATGTGCACATTGTCTCTCTGGCCTTGCAGCTGTGTTCTTGCGGGCTTACAACAAAACCCGGTACGAGCCCAACCTGCTCGTTTCAAACATCTAGCTCTCCGATGTTTTTACTTCTTATTATTGTACACATGTCACTCGTTGAATCTACACTCTTTGAATTTTTTACTTGAAGCTACACAATTGCGCATGAAATACACATGGATGTTGCTAGTAGTTGAACTCTAAAGTGTTGAATACGTAAAACAGCAGTGAGAACAAGCACATTCTGAGGCAGAGGCCTCCTTATGATTTAGCGCCCGTACCGATATAGTTATCTTCTTGCAGAAAACATTATCTCCCGTCCTCTAACTGCCACCTTGGACCCATCAAGGGGTCAAAGCACGCAAATTGGAATGGTATGTGCATGTGCACTCGCGGCTGACAGGTTTTTGGATCGATATCTGGCTCGCTGGAAGGGCTGGCAGGGGTTTTTCATCCGGTGAGTCATGGCACTATTCTCCCCACAACTCGCGTACTGGACAGCAATTGCGAGGGTCGGGTTGTCCATCGAATGGGTCAGAAACTTTGGTTTATATATGATTAATGTAAACCATACCTCAGGCACTCAGCTATAGGTTTACGTGAATGGCCCGAGGTCCATCGTTCCAGTACCTAGCTGAACCTGGGCTTGCGCAATCTTGACTTTCAAACGTAACATATCGATTACCTTTGATTTCCATGATGCGATTGTAAACTTACGGTATCTACTCCATATCAACAAACGGGTTTCACCTTGACAGGGCGCTTCAAGTCTGCTGTACAGTTTTGTTGTTCTTTTCTGGCATCAGTATGGGGCTGTGCATACCGATTGGACCTAGTATACTTTGGTCAGTTTATGGGCGGTTCTCCAAATTCCACTTTGCACGATGTACGCACAATCGAGGAGTGGTAACGGTCCTTTGCCAGTACCCTACAACGGTCATCCACCGCCCATTCCAGCCCACCTATCTCGCTCAGTAAGCCCAGCTCAATGGCAATCAGGATACTGGCGAGCAAATCCGCATTATAATCTAGGGGTACAGTCAGACATCCCACCTGCTCCCCCTGCTGGTAGTATGTCCTCGACTTTTGCATCTATTGATGCAAGCTGACAGAACATCAAGCTCAATGGGTGCCTGCGCAGGTGTGGCAGCAGTCTCAGCACCACCAACAGGGCCAACCACTGCATCAGCAGCATATAGTTGAACGGCTTGATTTCATGCACCCTTACAAACGCGTTGTAAAGCCTCCAAGTGCAGACTTGGGGTACCTCGCAATGCCTAGCCAAGGCCTCGGACTGATAGACATGGACGAATCCAAGAGTCTCTACAACGACGCTCCCCCAGAGAACAACACACCCTGGATCTGGCAGACAAAGCCCCTCGAAGAAGAAGAGGGCACCGATGGCAGAGGAGACAGCGGGGACGAGGACGGCGATACAGACGAAGACGAGCCGCCAGCCAACTACAAAGCTCGAGGTAGAGCAGTAGCAGCAGCCGAGTCCTTTACGACAAAGCTAGAACTCAAACCTACTTTCAATCCGAGCATCGTCCGAACGCCTGATTTCTACCAGCGTCGAGCGTCATCAGTGCCCATCGATGAGACGCTGACCTCTCGCATGAACCAGATGGGCATGTCCTCGACGCCGACACCATCGAGCAATCGACCTGGTTCATATTCTCGCCAGAGTTCGTCTAGTTCGCAGATATCCGATGGATCCTTATCGGCCTCGATCAGCGGTGTCTCTACGCTGTCATACGACCAAATGTCTCTCCTGAGCCCCCTGATGATTGCAGGGACGCCGAAGCCAGCGACGAGTGCTCGAACTCTTGCAGAAAAGCACCACAACTCGGGTTCTCGATATGCGACATTGGTTCCGATCCATGAATGGCCAAAGCAATCAGTTCCACGGACAGTGACGATGCCAAACGTCTCCGCTGCCTCTGCCTACGCTGCTTCTCTCACAAACAACAACGGCACGCCATCCCGCGCATCTCCCAACAATACGGACCACCACCAAGTCAGCACCTACCCAGAGCAAACCTCTACAAACTCGCTTCCTCCACTGACTAGTGGCGTAGTAAACTATTACCGCGCCTATCCAACCCCCCCGTCCGGCTCATCCAGCTCACCCCCAAAGCCAATTACCAGCACGGATCACCACCAAGCCAGCACCTACCCACAGCAAGTCTCTACCAACTCGCTTCCTCCACTGTCCAGTGGCGTAGTAAACTACCGCGCCTATCCAACCCCTCCGTCCGGCTCATCCAGCTCACTCCCAAAGCCAACCACAAACGCCTCTCCTCCCAAACCTCACTCTTCCGCCTCCAGCGCTTCCTATCTCTACGGCTCGAGCAGCACGAGCTACGCTCACACCAACAGCCCAGTCTACCCCGCCACCAACAGCAGCGCAACGTATGGCTCCAGTCTCACAGATAACAACGCCACATCGTCCCCCGCATCTCCCAGCACTCACAATCCAGTCCACTACAGCTCAGCCTCCAGTTCTCGACCAACATCTCAGCAGCCCTTGACCGTCCTTGACAATCAGCAATCAGCGCCAACGAGGGAGCATCGCTCTTGGCTAACATGGGAGAATCCTCAGGCCTACATGCCCGACGGGGCATCCACGGCCACTCAGCGCAATGTTTTGGCAAGTACGTTACTGCACACAGTCGAGCAGCCACCTCAGTCCACACCTCGCCCGTTATTTGAAGCAGGTTCTGCAAACCTTCGCTCTCAAATTCCGAGGCCACCCTCCGAAGCATCGTTTACCAGTGCCTCTACGATGCGACCCGGTTCCGTCATGAGCTATCAGAGCAGCCTTGTTTTCTCCGAATCCTCAGGGTTCACACCAACCTTGTACCTCTCGCCGTAGCTTCAAATGTATACCTTGATTGAGTTGTAAGACCAGTGGGAGGTGATCGAGCATTGAGAGTGTAGGAAAGATCGGTAGACTCCACCTCTGCCGCCGTACCAAGGCCTAGCTACCAGGCCCACCAGTTGGCCACAGCACAGCAAATCCAGACGCTCGAGACGTCGTTACTCTTATGGGCAAGACCTAGCTCGAATGCGACGAAGGGTATAATAAAGGCTCGGGCTATATATGGCCCATCTTGACGGGACAAAGAAACCCCGTGCGCCAGCTCAGCAACTACTCCGGTTCTAACGAGCTATCTCTCCGAGGTTCGTATTATCGCACACACGCTCTACTGTAACTAATGCCACTCCTCCTACATGATGTGATTACTGTCAGCCGGCTTCTCGAAAGGTGTACGTACAAGAAACAGCACATTCAACAGCACTCACGCTTTGGGAAACCCTTTAGCGCCCGTGGCCAATACGTGGCATCTTCTTGCGGAGGTTATTTCTCCTCTTGCCGTTCTGCCACATCCAGCCCACTCGGATACTAAATCTGCAAATTTCTGCATTTATTCCCTCACTACCCGGTGACAGTTTGATTTAAGACGGACCATGCCGCGCTGGTTGGACGATGATTCGCAAGGTAAGTTCTCTAGTCTTCTCTGCGACCAGGCAACTTTCTCAACAGCAATCCAGACTCAGAGAGTCCTCCACCTGCACCACCAAGTCCTCCAGAGATGTTCCACTCCGCCCACCAGTTCACAATTAACGGAGGTCACTTTGTGCAATCGCAAGGCAACGTCACAATCCAAAACGTCTACAACATAACCCTACTCCAAATTGACCAAACACAAATTGTAAGTTTCAGCCAAGCACATTAAGCTCATTCCCCACCTTGATTGAACTTACACATCGCCTCTCGAAAGAAACTCCCCGCCTTTGCATTGCCCTCTAGATCTAATCTTTTCTTTTTTTTTTTGATGGAAAAAAAGCACTAAGAACGTTAAATGCATGACTAAGAACGTCAAATGCATGACGCATTGATGTGTCAATTTGATGTGAAATCAAAACCTCGGCGTTCAGTTCTATGTAACCAGATCTAAGATCTAACTTCTCAATCGTTCTCAACACCATATCCCAATGGTACTATCAGTACTTAGTTGGTTATTTATCACTGGTCTGTAATTGCCCTCTTCCCCTACTCCTGAGACTCAGAAAATTAAACCACGAGCTCCCACGGGCTAACAAAGTTCAAATGTGGTTTCCTTGCCAGATATTGGTCAGTCAGATCATTTGGTAAGCTGGTTTGCCTTCGAGGCAACCTTCAGCTTCCCAGAAAAGGACACCTTTACGGAGGTCATGCCACTTAATCCCCAGTGAAAAGTCAGTGTGTCGGTGTGCGGCGGTGAACTTAGGCCGTTGGGGAAGACGGCCTACTACAACCACAACCCCGGCGAAACTCAAGCGGAATCATCATCAGGTCGTGTCCACTCTCAGAGGGAGAAAATGCAGTGCCAAGAATATGCCAAGACTAATTTTAGCGGGAATTACAGACCTCTGAGGAAAACCGACTACTGATGAATGATAGTATCCTGCGCATCTTGACCTGTGTAGCTTGTGCCTTTACGAGTTGTCGTCAAAACGGTGTTGAGAAGGTGGGTCAACGAACCGAGTGTAGTAAGGATTCTCATGGACCTCGACCTCGACCACGATGTTGCCTGCCTGTTGCAAGGCGATGAAAAAAACAAAAATTGATTTATCAGGGATTATAGAGACGCAGGAGATGGTAGTCTCCCGGACCCGGCTCCCCAACTTTCCGACCCCATTCACGATCCCGGTGCCCTATAATTTGGACTCCTCGAATGACTCATACCGACGTATCGTGACGTCAAGATGCTGGATGTATAAGTACTCGCAATTCGGATACTTGTCTCTTCTTGAACCTCGCAACGACAGATTGTTCTATAGTTTGACAAGGGTCTCCAGAGAGACCCATTCTTATTATCCAAAAGTCTAGTTTTTGTTGTTCATTAGTGTGGCTGTGCACAGGGCATTATATATGGGATTTGTTGGTCAGTGTGCGCCATTGAACGTTCCCCTTTGCACGATGCAGACACAATCGAGGAGCAGCAACGGGCCTCCGCCACAGCCTTTCAATGGCCATCCACCACCTATACCTACCCACCTAACTCAGTCAATAAACCCAACCCAATGGCAGGCAGGCTATTGGCAAGCAAATCCGCATTACAATCCAGGCATGCAGCAGGCATACATCCCAGCTGCTCGCCCTGTTGGTATGCCTTTGACTTTTTACAACTATCGATACAAGTTGACAAGCTCTCAAGTTCCATGGATGGCCTCGCAGATGTGGCAGCAGCCTCGTCCTCACCAACCGCAGGGCCAGCAACCGCAGCAGCAGCAGCCTCAGCAACAACAACAACAAGTGGTGAATCCATACAAACGCGTTGCAAAGCCTCCAAGTGCAGAGTACCTCGCAATGCCTAGCCAAGGCCTCGGACTGATAAACATGGACGCATCCAAGAGTCTCTACAACGACGCTCCCCCAGAGAACACACCCTGGATCTGGCAGACAAAGCCCCTCGAGGAGGAAGAGGGCACCGATAGCGGAGGAGACAGCGGGGGCGAGGACGGCGATACAGACGAAGACGAGCCGCCAGCCAACTACAAAGCTCGAGGTAGAGCAGTAGCAGCAGCCGAGTCCTTTACGACAAAGCTAGAACTCAAACCTACTTTCAGTCCGGGCATCGTCCGGACGCCTGATTTCTACCAGCGTCGAGCGTCATCAGTGCCCATCGATGAGACGCTGACCTCTCGCATGAACCAGATGGGCATGTCCTCGACGCCGACACCATCGAGCAATCGACCTGGTTCATATTCTCGCCAGAGTTCATCTAGTTCGCAGATATCCGATGGTTCATCCTCATCGGCCTCGATCAGCGGTGTCTCTACGCTGTCGGACGAGCCGATGTCCATCCTGAGCCCTCTGATGATTGCAGGGACGCCGAAACCAGCGACGAGTGCTCGAACCCTTGCAGAAAAGCACCACAACTCGATTGCTCGACATGCAACATTGACTACGATCCATGAAGGGCCGAACCAATCAGTTCCACGGACAGCGACGATGCCAAACGTCTCAACTGCCTCTGCCTACGCTGCTTCTCTCACAAACAACAACGGCACGCCATCCCGCGCATCTCCCAACAATCCAGTCCGCTACAGCTCTCCCTCCAATTCTCGACCAACTTCCCAACAACCCTCACCCGTCCTCGACACCCAGAAACCACAGACACCTCCAACAAGAAGCACTTACCCTCCTCTCAATTATGCCCGCTCTCCACCTCCTCATGCAGCGCCGCCTCCTCAGCACCACGCAACCTACCCTCTTGTCGGTGCAACCAGCTACTCGCGCTCTCCAGCACCTTCCTCAACCGCCACAAACTCTATCAGCTCATCCCTTCCTCCACCTCCCTCCAGCGCACCAGCATCCTACCCCACAAAGTCACCTCCACCAAACACCACCGGCTCTTACCCAACCTCCTTCTCTCCTTCCACCAGCACACCCACCCGACCAGGAATCGCCGCTTCCCAAAGCTGGTCCAACAGCTACTACAACACGCCCCCCAACAGCGGATCTCTCTACTCTTCCAGCTTCAATCTCAACAGTAGCACTGGCAGCAACAACAGCAACAACAATGCTTCCACGCCCAGCCGCTCCTCTTCCAGACGCAACTCTGCCGCAGCAATCACCAGCACGGACCACCACCAAGTCAGCACCTACCCACAACAAACCTCTACAAATTCGCTTCCTCCGCTGTCCAGTGGCGTAGTAAACTACCATGCATATCCAACCCCTCCGTCCGGCTCATCCAGCTCACCCCCAAAGCCAACCACAAACTCCTCTCCTCCCAAGCCTCACTCTTCCGCCTCCAACGCTTCTTATCCCTACGGCTCGAGCAACACGAGCTACAGTCACACCAACAACCCAGCCTTCCCCGCTACCAACAGCAGCGCAACCTACGGCTCCAGCCACACGTCCTACCACCAACAACCACCGCAACCCCAACCTGCACCCACCCCCAGACCCACGGTCGCACCCGTACACCCAGTCGTCGCACCCCCCGGCACAATGCGCAAGGGTTTCTGGAACAGCCGCGGCGACTACCTCACCCCAACCGGCTACATAGTCTACGCACCCCAACCCTTGGCATTCCCACCCGACCTCGCTCACTACCCTCCCCCTCCTTCCCAATCTCCCACCCCGAGCAGCGACAGCGAGCACGACGATCACGATCACGCTCAAAGTGGCGGCAGGGACAGTCGGAACAAGAAAAAGGACAGCAAGCGGAAGAGCAAGTCTCCGCCCTCCACTTCCGCTTCCGGTCCCGCGTACAAAGCCGGCTACCTGAACGAGCACGGTACATACGCCCAATGGGTTTCACGTCCTGAGCTGCCAGAGAGTCTGCCGAGGATGGGTAGGCAGCCCGAGAAGCCGTACGAGGGGTTCATCGAGTGGATCCCAATCGAAAGTGGGTCACAAAGGCGGAAGACGGGGTAAACGGTACCGGAACAGTGCAGGAGCAGAACTCTCCACGACATGCTGGCATGTCGTCCCTTCTTGATCTCTTTCTCTCCTTAAATGCTTTCCTTACAACATGCTTCACGCTTCATTTTTCATTCTCGCCCTCATACCTGCATTCCACATATACCGCAACCTCGCATTCCATCTCATTCAATCTCTCACCATATCATACCATATCACATCCTTGTACCAATTCTACCTTTTCCCTTACACTGAAAAAGCTTTTCTTTTCACCTCACGTTTACGTTATGCATCTCATCTCACCTTATATACCTCGTATGTAGTATTTACCCTTCCGCTCCTCCGTTCCCGTCTATCCGCACATCCCACTCCAAAACTTTACATACCTAAGCCCACACGTAATTCACAAGCACACGGACTCACATACCAAACCCCACCAGATACCATTTATCATATGTACATGGACGCATGCATCCGGATTTTCTCTACACGTACTATTTAGCATCAACCTAGCATACTTCGCTCTCTTGTTTAATACCCAAAAAGTTCTGTTTCTGAAGTCTAGGGTAGTGACGGTGAAGTAAACCAGGTGTGCGGAAGGTACCCGGAAGACAATGCACAGTTCCCGCCGGAAATCGATTTAAAGCCTTACACTTACACTGTATCGCATTTAGCTCCTTTGTTTTGATAGTATAAAATCAGTTTCTCAATCTGAAAGCGACCGCAATGACAATTGATTTCCTTAAACCTTTCGCTACTCATAACTTTCGTAAAGATATAAGTCACAAAAGGCGGAGGACAATGTATATACCAAGACTCAAAACAACCCGACCCCAACTGCCGCAGACAAGGAGACAAACAAAATTAAAAGCAGAGACTGTACAATCTTCCGTCAGTTTCGGTACATAGCATGATCAAGGGCCAAGACTTAAGACTACTATCATTCACCAGAGGTTCGCGCATTCCCACAAGTTCGCGCATGTCACAATGTGACCGTGACACATTTCAATTTCAGCTGATGCACATCACTCGGCAAACTCATGGGCAGTGGGCGCGCAGTGGGCGTGCCGTCAGAGCGAATTAGATATTAGAGACAAGTGCAAGATCGAAGACGCGAGTCGCGACAAGTCTGCGCGGTTCTCAGGCTCTCACTCAACAAACGCGATCACAGATTTTGAATTCCGCCCACCGGCTTTCGGCAAGCGTGACAACCTTCCAAATTGGGCACCTGGTTCGGACACCATTTCTTTTCAAAAAAATTATATAAACTTGA
>ML210383.1:0-42365 GCA_004369085.1 Coprinopsis marcescibilis | reverse complement strand
GTATCCCTGAATAGCCGACTTCCATTAGGGGCTTTCCAGTTCGGCAAAATCACAAGAAGATATCAGTGCGCATGGCATGACATTGATTCCGACACACGCGTCGCAATTGAAAATTGTTGAGACGCGTCAAGTGGCTCAGAGCATTAAAAGCCTGCCTGTAGCCACTAGGTGGCCCCAGACCATGTAGATATGGCGGCGGCAGTGTATACGACAAGATGGCAAGAGGCAGAAGATGTAAGTAGCGGTTCAAGAGGAGGAAAATTTTGGGAGCGTGGGAGCGGCGCGCTCCACGTGACAAAGTTGGACGCGCCTACTCCCGTGTGTTTAATTTGGCTGGCATCAACGTTGGATGGAATGATTTGACATAAATATCAGCCTCGCGTCTTAATCATTTCCCCCTTCCCCCAATTAACACTCCCCCCGCCACTTCCATGCAGAACCTTCCTCCCTCGTTGTCTCGCACGTCGAGCTCGACCAGTTTCTCGTCGTGCGACGACATTGCCGCAACCTCCGCCAATGCCTCGCGTCGGACACGGAAGCGCTTCACAAACACCCAGCTCACCATGCTCGAAAATTTGTTCCACCAGACTTCCCACCCCTCGCGTGAGGAACGTGAATCAGTAGCAAAAGCTGGCCAAATGTGCGTCTTTTCATCTTTTCATCCCGTTCTCATATCCAATTCCTAATAATATCGTCCTTTACACCAACTTTTGGTATATTTCCGGTCATTAGGGAAATCAAATCTGTGACGATATGGTTCCAGAATAAGCGCCAAACAGAGCGCAAGACCGCCGCGAGCAAGGAAAGCAGCGGCCGCACTGTGTCGCCAACGAGCACTGTGAGCTCGTCTAAGAGCGTGTCGTCACTGGGCGCGCGCCCATCCCTCGACCGTATCGCCACACGAACTGAGATGCGCAACCACCACTCTCCCCGGACACCACGCCGCCAAGCAGCAGCTAGCAACCATGGTTCCGGAGCCATCTGGGACCACATGCCATCATCTCCGCTAGTCCCCCCTAGCCCAGCGTCCTCTGGCTCTGAATACCTCGACTTTACCAAAAACTCGCGGTCGAAACGGACACTCGAATGGGCCTGTGCTGCAGCTCGTGTTCAAGACAAGGACCAGTGCCTCCCCAAATACAGTGTCTACTCCAACTCGAGCTTTTCTTCTGTCCATCCCCCGCCGTCGATCAGTGCCTCGTCATCAGCTACAATCCGGAGCAGGACAGTGCACAGGCAGAAACCCGAGGCCAGCTTCCACCCCGACGTGACACCCAAGGGAGCGCCCATGGACCTCGACAGCACAGATGACGAGGCGGAGGAGGCAATCACCCCTCCGAGCACCTGGGGACGGGAGGATTACAGATGGGAGCCTCACCCTGGCGCAGGTGTGAAAAAACAGCTGGCACATCATTCCTCATTCAGTCAACGTCCGGCCATTGTCGACGACGAAGACGATGCCATGATGAAAGCCGCACTAGCTCTTTGTGGGCTAGGCGGTCGCCGCTGATGCTGGGGCTAGTGCGCTGGGGGGACCATCCGGTCAACGAAAATATGCCAACCAACAATAATGCCTAATACGTGGCGCCCATCTACGCCGGGCGACGCGTTCAACACCATGTAATTCGACACGTCACTGCAGCTATTATCCTCTTCTTCACACAACTGTCTTAAACAAACATCGATATCCTCTTCAGCATGATACCATCGCTCGAACTCTTTCCCGCCCCCCTACAATGCCTTTCTTGCGATATCTTACCTATCACTGTAACAGGCTGTGCTTTGAATAATGTGCACCCACCCACAACAATCGACTAGACATCCTCTGCAACTCCATTTCCCCTCCCTTGATATTGTTGTTTTGTGCGAAACCTATATTTGTTAGCCTTCCTTTGCTTTCCCCTCCCGCCGCATGCCCATATCTACCTCCGAGGACTTGTTGAGGCAAGCCCTTTGTACTACCAACATAGAGTTTTATTGAATAAACGAACGTCTTTGGCGTCCATCAGAACGAGGGGGAACCAAATGCTTTCGCGGACCTTCCGTTTACGTGAGGCGTGATAAAGTGCCCTCATTTCAATGAATTATTGGGGAACAAGACCCAAATAGCTCCCGTACGCGTGAACTGTAAATTGGTTTGTATTTGAAACGGTGGTACCAAAAAGAGAGGTACATAAAGAATAAGAGTAATTAAAATCCCAATGTATCCACAAGCAAAACCAACAACTAATTTGTACAGTATAGGCAGAATGTTCTATGGAATGATAAAGAAACGAGAAACGAGTCCGCTAATCCAGCTGGTTAAGGTTTTGATTTTGGTCCTGGTTCTCCAGCTCAGCTATACTAGCTCTAATAGCTATCACCCTCTCCTCAACCACCCTCAGCGTCTCCTGCAGCTGCGCCAACTCTTCTTTCCATGCAACAGTCCCGACGATCGGGACAGGTAAAGGAGTCGCAACAATATCAAGCACCGACACCGTCGAGGGCACCAAAGTCGCAGGCGTCGAGGGAAGCACCAAAATCGAGAAATCAGGGGACTGCTCCTCCCTCGGTTTCTGCGGCTGTAACCTTGCAGGCCCACCCTTCTCACTTGCAGCATCCCTCAACGCGAACGTGTCCTTCTTCCCGCTCGCAAGCTCATCCCACAAAGTCATGACCACACTCTGCACCCACCTCTCCCTCTCCTCCGCCTTCATCATCTCTTTTCTCCTCCCGAGCTCCTCCTTCTTCCCCATCTTCACCATTGTATACAGGTTGCTAACAACCAGTATCACAATCACAAAGTAGAGGATGGTCGTACTCGACGACTGGTCCCATGCATCCCGCACGAGCTCCAATGCGCCGTCAATAGACCGCTTCGCAACATCGAATGCGCCCTCGACCGTATCCCACGCCCACTGGAACGCACGGCGGTTACGCTCATGCTCCCGTTGCTTGTTGCGTTCCTCTTCCGAGACGCCAAACTGCGCAGCCTTGCCGTCCTTGATTTCCGCGATAGCAGCTGCGTTGGTCTCCAAAGCCGGCGGTGCAGCCAACGACGCCTCGACATCTACACCCTCCGGTACAAACTCGCTCTTATGCTCCTGAATATAATTCCTCATCGCCTTCTCCAAATCGCCATGGAAAGTCTTCTGCCCGTCTATCGCGGAACGCTCGATAATGCCTAGTTATCAAATAAAACAGTCCAAAGTCAGCCTCGGAAGCAGACTAACCAGGGAAAAAGACGACGTGATGAAAAGTTTCTTGACGTACCTTTGATGAAACTCCGTCCTGTCCATTCAACCTGCGTCGTCACGCGCACCTTTGTCGTAACCGGGCTCGCCCAGGTGATGCACGTCCGGGTCTTGACTGAAAACACTCCTCCACTTGGCACGTCCGGAGTCCTCGTAGTTGTAAGCGTTGACACGTATTCATCGAAGTCGATGTGCTCTGTCTCATCCCTAATCTCGCATTTCGTTTGTTTCGGCCCCATGGACGCATATAGCGGCTTGATATACGACATGTTCCTTGTCAACAGCTTTGGATCGTTCGGTACTGGCATCCAATCCGACATTTGGATTTCTGTAATACCAAGCAACAGGAAGTCAGCATATATGCGCCAGCGGGCAAGCCAAGAGCAACGTCGACGCACCAAGTAACTTTTGATCGACAACTAAAAAGTCTTTAATGAACCCACTGGCGAATATGAGGTTGTGTATCTTCTCCGGAGAACCAGGGAACACGGCCTCAAGGGCGGTCTCGGAATAATGTTTTCCTTCTCGTCCACAAGCACACGTTGTCGCCTTCCTCACAATCGGTTTACTGCCCGTCGTCGCTGGATCTACTCCGTTCATCATGTTTACAACAGCTCGAACACCAACGCCGCCGCCCTCTACACCGTTGATCAGACTACCGCTGCCAGTGCCAGCCTCTAAGGATCCGCGACCGCTCCCGATACTCTGCACGTCGTCTGGCCTTGATAGCCGCCAGATGTTGTATATAACGTCGAAGGTCGTGTCGCGCGAGAGGAAAGAAGCGAACGAGTACTTGGCTTGCCTCGTGGTGATTTGTATGGCGTTGGGGATGACAAACGCTGTCATCTTCTTCTCCAGCGCAATGATTTCGCCTATGGGAATGGCGAGCTATTTAGGAAAGGGCCATCAGATGGTCGTGATTGGAGGAACAAATAGGGGGACAGCCCAATTGAAAAACACCTACGTCTGTGATCCAACCAAAGATGTTTGCATGGAAGCATACATGATTTTCAGATATGTACAGTCGTCCTTGAATCAGGATTTCTCGTTGCAGGGCACAGCCATAATCTATGGATGCAGTCAGAATTTGAAAACAATTGTCGGACGACATCTGTAGACTGTACCTTCAATCAAGTAGTCGGCCTCCGATATATTTGGGAACAATTCGTGGAAGTCTGCATTCCGTTTATTGCTGGCCACAGCGAACCCAGTGACCGGCATATCATCATCTTCGAGGTCGAGATTGTCGAGGTCGACGCTGCTATCGTCGTCGCTAGAGTCGGTTTCATCCTCGCTATCTGTTTCACTCCCGCTCGAATCATCCAACCTCAATTTGGAGTTCCGTCTTCCCCTGCTTCCACGGCTGCTAATCCGTGAGAGCGCCCCTTCGCTTTCGTTTCCGGAGTAATACTCCGTCAAACCCGACGTGCTGAGTGCTCCTCCATGCGAGGACGCGCTATCTGAGTACGCGGAAAGTGAAGG
This sequence comes from Coprinopsis marcescibilis, assembly GCA_004369085.1. NCBI lineage: Eukaryota > Fungi > Basidiomycota > Agaricomycetes > Agaricales > Psathyrellaceae > Coprinopsis > Coprinopsis marcescibilis. Next base: position 37,650 of record ML210383.1, on the reverse strand, counting down.
CCGTCGATGATGAGATCTCCTGGGAGCGCTGGCTAAACCATCCCGGCTCGCGCTCGGACTCTTGCCCCCTCCTCCACTACTCCTCCTGCCTCCACTCGACCCAGACCGATGCGATTTCGGTGACACTGGTGTAAGACCCTTCCCACTCTTCCCCCCAACACTAGTCGCAGGACTCTTGCTCAGATACGGCTGGTGTCCATCCCCAGAATTGCTGCTCGACACATTCGTCATAATGGGACTGATCTGGGAGTCAAACCGAGACATGCTCGGATTGGCCATCGCAAGTCCGCTCGCCGCGATCGCGCCGGCTAAACCAGTCGGCTTCCGCGTCGCGCTCCTCTTCCACGGTCGTTTCTTTTCAGGCGAGACCTTGGAGGATGTGCTGATGATAGACGCCGCGTCGTCATCTTTGCGCGGGGAGAGGAAGCTGCTGCCAGAGTTGGGCTGCATTGTAGCGGACCTCAATGGTCCGTTGGAGGATGCCGGAGTGGGTAAACCTGGTGCTTTGATTCCAGTTGGACTCTCAACTATGGGCGCCATGGTCACGCTTCCGATATTGCTGGTTGGGTCTGTTAATCCGCTGTCAAATGCATCAGGAGGTGATGTTGCTGCTCGGGTATGACGGATGGGTATTGGTACGGAAGGGAAGTTATCATTATCTTGGGGTATGTCCAGCGGAGGAGGAACATTCGTCATCGAACGCGATGACTTCTTCCTCCGGACTTCATAGGAAGATGGGGTAAGCGTAGCTTGACTGGATGGAGGCATGGCTTTGCTCGAAACGGGTATGTCTGGTACTGGTGGGATCGTCTCCTTGCGTTCGTTTCCGAAATTGAACGGCCTGATTGTTGCTGCAGTCGTAGGTGTTGTTACTGGCGACTCTTCTGGTTGATTTCCAGCCGACGTATCCGACAAAGGCGCCTTTGCGATCTGGGTCGGCTCGGATTTACCCGTTATGAATCCGCCGATCGCTGATGAAATCGACGCTGTCCGTGCTCTTCGTCCAAATATTGAAACGAGGACAGAAGCACTTGTGCTCTGGACGGTCGCAGTCGGTGCTGCGGCTGTGGCTGCGTTGGTATTTGTAGTCGCAGTTGTAGTAGTAGCTGTTGTAGTGGTTGTGGTTGTTGTCGTGGATGTAACGGTTACTCCGGGTGCTTCTGGCTCCTCGGGCTCTTCAACTTCTGGTTCCTCCTCAGGAAACTCTTGCTTTTGGTCGTCTTCGTCGAACAAGCTAATTGATATACTGCCAGCAGGAGTCCCAGGCTCGACTTCGATGTTGACCGAAGGTGCGTTGCCGGGGCTGTCTGACAAGCTACCAGAGTATATGAGTGGTGAAGGGGGGATGATGGTCACTCCTAGGCGAGTGCTGTTCGAAGCAAAGCTTTCGATGCTGGGGCTCCCAACGATAGCGACAGTCGGAATGTCAATGTCGAGGCTGTCAAGGCTGTGTGTGTCCGCAGCGGCAGCAGCCTTGGTCTTTCTCTTCCTCGATGTCGATACGTCCGCAGGCGGCTGCACCGTCACAACTGGCACACTGTCCCGCCTATTCTTTCCCGCACTCCCAAAGATGGAAACGATCGAATTCCTCCTCGACCTCCCTACGTTCGTCGGCTGTCCGACCTTTAGAGAGTCTGGAAGTGGTGGGACGGGTGGGATGTTCGGCCCTGCTGCGCCAGCGCTTTCGCTTTTTCTGTGTGAACCTGAACTTTTAACTGAAGGAGTGTTGGTATTGTCGTCTTGGACAGCCGAATGAGTGGAGACTGTCCCTTTTCTGGAGCCTGCGCGCGAAAGGGTAGAGATACCAAACTGGAAGCTTGGTCGTTGTGGTGAAGAATGGTCCTCTGATGGCGGCCGCGATTTGCCTGATTTCGACGACTTGGTCGATCCGGAGCGGTCGCGCGAGTGCCGTTTGGATTCTTTCGTTTCGGTCGTGGCATTGTCGTTAGTCGTTAGTGGAGCGGGCGTAGCTGCTTTTACAAACTTGCTGAGGAATTTGGAGGCCATAGTGGTCGTCGGAGCGAACTACTGTTCGTTCTCAGGGTCGTTGTAGAGTTTCGTGAAAGAATAGAGACAAGAATGGTATGAGAATCGTGACGAAATCACTGAGAAACGCCGTTTGACATGGGGATTTGTACTTTGCAAGGCCTGGAGCTATGGAGATCCTGTTCAAGGTAACAATGCCCTTAGCGCCCACCCCCTTTGCTTGTTCTTGTGACTTCCAGTTGCGTAGTCGACGGTGTCGCGGTTATCGTTATGCTTGGGTTAGGCTTGGGTGATGGAGTAGATGATGGTAGAGGAAAAGAGCTCCCGATGCAATTCTCGTTCCTGCACGGGCTTCATACCCCACGCCCAGTTCACATGCAACGAGGACCAACTGCCCAATTCGCAATCAAATTTATCAAATGTGATATTGCTATGCTCCAACGTCATGACCTTTCTCAAGTGACAATTGGCCATAATATATTCGAAAGCCGGGTCGCAATTCGGCACCGGGTTCCCCTGGAACATCGATTAAAGGAGCGTGTTGATGAACTATGTCCATGAGTCAGGCCGAGATGACATAGGTAATGACATGTGGTCCGTTCCTCCGCGTACCCCGGACTCTGATCAATCTATTAACAGCATCTACCTCCGCGGGACCAGTTGGACCGTATGGGTCTGTATACGGTCTCCTCTGGCTAATGGCGGTCCATGGTCCATTGATATAGCCAAGTCATAATCATCAACATTAGAGTTATCATACACTACAGATCCGCTCGCTATTCATACAACCTCTCCATATCCGCTAAAGAAAAGAGGTAGACACCAAAAAGGACTGTCGTCGAACGAAGGAATGGGTATGCAACGGACTATCGTCCATCAATAATCCAATATCCAAACAAAAGTCCCATCCATCTCATCCCTGACCCCGTCAAGAGCACCCAGCTCAGTTGTTCAATGCAGCAGCAGCAACGCTCGCATAAGTAACCTTCCTCTCAACCTTCTCATCTTCAATGCACTCCCAAGCCTCCCCATCATCCAAATCCGCAGTAGGGTCCCTCACCACAAACTGGTGTTCATCCAACACAATGACCGACCTCACATTCGGCACAACCTCATACTCTCCCCCAAGCCCCCCGCTCTTCTTCTTTCTCGTCTTCCTCGCATTCGGAGCATAAACCAAATCCGCTAACCTCATCTCCACAGAGGTGTTGGTGGCAGTGTTGTCGGATACGCTCAAGGGGTACCCGGGGGGCGTCGTCACAGTGATCCCCCCGTAGGACGGTAGCCAAAAGTCCACCTCCTTATCATCCCCGACAGTGACGCTGCGCTCCTGCGCTCCATGGTGATGGTGAGGTCGCTGGTTCTCGCCGGGTCCCCCCGTCCCAGCTCCTCCTCGTGCCTTACTGTTCGACCGCTTCTTATCCATCCCAAAGGCCTTGCGTGCCTTGTTCCTTGCTCGGTCTATCGTCTTGAGGTACTTCTGCCGGTCATGCTCCATCGCCAGTGCATCCCGGTCCTCTCGCACATGCAGCAGAGGGGACAACGGCGGCGACTGCACCTGGTTCTCGTGCTGTTCCCTCTCAGAGGGCGGAGCAGGCGCCGCACTGGGCTTGGTGTCAATAGGAGCAGGGGTTGTCGAATGTCTGAAAGCTGGCATAATGTCGTTTGTTGTTATCGTCTTTGTGGTGGTCGTTAATGCGAAACAGGGATATCAAAGTGAATTAGGAAGATGATTATGTTGGAAAGGGCGATACAGTAGTAATTGGTGTTGAAGACGAGAGTTTGCGTTGTTGGGGTAAGAGTCAATTCGAGGGTGTGTTGGGACCAATCGAGGTGCCCGGGGGAGGTCGAGTTAAAGGTGGTACCGGCCAATTGTGGTACGGGGTGGATCAATGACGCGGAACAAGGCTTAGGGGCTATGTCCGGATTGGGCGACAGGCGATGATGCTATGTTGTGGTGTCAGCAGAATACCCGGAGAAATGGAGAGCGAATCACCCACTCTTAACTGACAACTCTGCTCTTGAAATAGGCGGACTGGCGTATGAGATGACGCTGGCTGTACAAAGATAACGGAGCTGGGTGTTACCAAGCGTTCGGCGAGGAAGATGAGAAGAGCGAGGTAAACTCACCTATTGGATAATGGTCGCTCAGGCAAGAGATTATCAATGACAACAGTTGCGGGACTTTGCGAACGTTGGTTAGTCAACCAAGGGGGAGAGCTCAGAGGAAGTAGCCCACTTCACGATAATGGTCTGATTCTAGGAATGCAGTCGTCTGCGTGCCGGCCAATCTAGACCCTATCCTATCGAGCGTGGTGTCAGGTCAGCCTACTTGAATGACGCTATAGTCAGCCTAAAATTCATATGTACCAGTCAACAAGGGACAGTCCAATCATGACGCCATTCAATGCAACATACCTTACAGTGACGTTTGTCTTGGTACGATGTCGTCGTGTCAATATCTGTCGTTGGGACGGAACAAGGATGAAGGTCTTAGCAGGTCCCAGCACCGGTTGCTGAGGGAGTATACAGTCGCTTGTCGTGAAGAGGGTTGAAGCAAGAAAGGTCCAAATACAAGCTGTTTATAAGGCCCCCGAAGAAACAAACAAGCAATAAAGGCTGCGCAGGTAAACGGAGTCTTACGAAGTCACGCTGTGTGTACAGGTAATGAAACTAGGCCAGCGAGGGTGACAGTCCCAAAAGCGGTTGAAGAGTCTGAAACAAGCAAGAGGAACGTTCATTTATGGAGACTGGGGCCCTGAGTATCGTCGCTGTTTAGGATTTATCCGGGTGGGCGAACTCGGGAGGCGCATGCACATGCGAGCCTGCGGGAACAGAGATAAGATAAGGACAAGCTCAGAAGGGGTAAGCGAACACAAACCCCTTCTTGAAAGTTTGACCCTTCTTGCCCCCGCCCCGCGTCTTCGTGATATCCTTGATGAGAAGGATTCGTAGGTGGAAATTGAAACCGTGTATGATTGATGATGCATGAAGCTTGAAGATTCGCAATTGTCGAACGTCCGACCGCTGCAGGATCAACGTTCAACGTTCAAACTGGCACCAACGTGGCTGAGAATGCCCGATCGTGATGCTCTCATTGGCCACTTCAGGTTTGCAAAACATAACACTCACTCAACATTAAACACGCGCACGATGCCTCGCATTAGCCTTCGAGTTCAAGGCCCCGCCAATTTGGCTTATTTTATTCTGGTGACTGATAACGATGAACACGTACCAGGCCGGGGGCCATAAATGAGTGCACGAGGTTGGCAAGAGTGGTCAGACTTGCAGTTCTTGGTCGATCCGCGGAAAATAGAGAGGGATCGCAGTCATCCATGCAACCTCGGGGATATTGCAATCCTGGATGCCTCCCGATGGCCATGCGAGTATCTGTCGTGCGTTATCAAGCTCACCTGCCTAGATTGAGAATACAGCAAAATACTGGGATCATATTCCAAGAGACTAAGCGACGATATCTGGCAGGGGCTTTAGAGATGGTGGAGAAGATGAAAGGTTCATTGACCTCGTCCCCTGACCTGAGTTGGCTGAGCTTGAAACAAATTGATCTGGTCAGAGAATTCGGAAAGAATGAATTTACTCAGGGCCCAAGTTTGTCGCTCCCATCAGCTCAAGAAATTCGTTATGCAGCTTATGCAACGAACATCGTCAGGGCTAAAACCATTTTCAACTCTGTCGCGGTTTACAGAATCGTCGATGAGATGGAACACAATTCCTCGGGCCGGTTTGAATTCATTGAGGTTTGTTGCATCATCTTCCTTTGCGAAGGCCAGACTTGTTATCAGGAAGCAGTGCGGCACCGGACGCGCATAAATGAAGACCTTCGTTGGCCACCCCACTCACAGGAAGCTGAGATACGAATTGCTTCTGAAAGAACTCTTAGACCAGATTTATATCTTTCTACTGTGACGCCCACTCCCCAATTACAAAGGCCATTGAATTGATCAGTTCAATGGCGAGGAAAGTTCAACCTGGCGTGGAGTCTGCGAAACAAAAGGATGGGTATAACTCATAGTTGGTCTACAAACCTGCTGAGGCAGTTTTTGCTGGTTTATATAAACTGCCTCAACAAGGGTTGGCCAATGGATCGCTTTGCGACAGCGACGAATTGTTCCTTTTCTCTCGATTTCCCCGCAATACAATGTACATCAGTGTGATTTGCAACGAGTGCACATCCCCCCAACTTAAAGGTAGGCAGATCTTAATCGAGAAAGGAGCAAAACTAAGCGCAAAGCATTTGCCATTGGGATGAGTATAGACTACGTCTGGCACATACTACAGCCATCTCGCCATATCTAAATGTTTGGCAACACACTAAATTCACAGATCAGATCAAGATTGTCGGGCGATAGGTATTAAGCGCCCATTTCATTCTGCTTATCTGTTCCCATGTAAAATGGTTCCTGCACTGGTCGGATGAATAGTCCATATAGTTCCCTGTTCAACGTCACCTCAGCGACACGAGCTTGTAGAGAGAGGTAAACACGATAGTACTCACAAATTTTATCATCACCTGGGCGACCTGGGCAAGTGTTCCTACCACCACCACAGCCAGATCCGGGGTCAGTTGGACCTGCCTGTGCAGGTGTATCGTTTACATGGTCGCCAGATCCATCACATCCTCCCTATATCCAGAAGTCAGATCGCTCTTCGGACCTTGATCGGTATATTCGTCTCATTGACGTACCTGAAAGGTATGATATAACCCTACCCAATGCCCCGCTTCGTGTATCAGCGTCTTACCGACACGCCTGGGATTACCACTGTTAGGAAGAATATTTGACCTGATGTAAATTCCATCGACAACACTGTTGGCTGCCTGATTCCATGGGAACTTGGCATATCCGGCCAATCGCGGCAACCTTCGTATCTGTAAGTCGTGGAGACCAGTGGGGACAGTGGGAAGAGATACCTAACACTCCATATGTTCAGAGTTTTGCGACCACCAACCCGGGTTTGCTGAGCCATTTCTCTCTCGTAAACTCTATACAGTTGCGGCTTGATCAGTACTTAGTATCCCAAGCTCTCAAAGGTATGACCTACTCTCCACCATTTCTATTGTCAACTAGGTTGAACCAGTTCGAATTGATGTGTCGCCGAATACCGTCAAGCCTAAAGCTGTAACCCGTGTTGTAAAATGCACCGTTCAACAGGTTGAACATGCTCCGGATATTCGCATCCCTGTTATTCACCACAGTTACAAGTGTTTCACTATACATTGATTCAGCTATTTGACACGTACGAAGTATACCCTCCGTTAGCCGTCCTGTCCTGAGAAACGACATGGTAATACACGGGTATGATCACAGTGGCCTGGACCGATGCTCCGGCTTGTGGTGGTAATGGAACTAAGCGCTGCAGCTCTTCGATACGAGCTACTTCTTCCGATGTTACCTCGGAATCACACTCACTGTGAACAGAACATAAAATAATCAGCCATAGTATTTGAGAAGATGATGGTCACCTACAGGTCCATATATACTGCAGCGGTCTGCAGGTCACTTGAAGCTTCATTGCTTGTGACATTCTGCGCTATGGCCCCCAAGCCGGTGGAGAGAGCAAGAGCTGCCAATGCAAGGACAGAAAGCTTCATGATCGGGAGAGAGTAATGGGATTAGCTGGGATACATTTATGAACGGTGCCTGCTTTTATACGGCCCTAGGGGAGCGATGAGGTTATACTTACCGCATAGTAAGTAGACCTAAGATTGGAAATAAAATGTGGGCGTTCAATCTACTGTAGTCCCATGACAACACTGTGGACAGTGTGTGTCATTTGAGCGCTAAAGGAGGAGAAGGGCGGCTGGGACCTTCAAAATCCAACAAGGTAACTTCGACTCTCTCTGGATACACACAGCCTATGGCAAGTACATCGGCTTCATAGGTTTCCAAAGTACGCAGAGGGTAGAGTGTCGATGTCGCCAAAATGTAAGGCATGACATCAAGCTTGTAATTACAGCTCGATGGGCTGTACAGGCTACGGACTTCGGCGCCCTGGACATCCACAATATGCATGTAAAAGTTCAAATCACTCTCAGATTTACTATTCGATGAAACAACCGTGTTGTTAGGACCGGACCATAAAATGGATGCACCAGACCGCCGTTAGGCGGGGCTGTTCGACGGTCGCTAACATTTGGGACATCTAACTGAGTAAATGCACATCATCCACATTATCTATTATGTGAACTATGCTGTTGAAAGATTGCAACTGTTTGATGCCTGATACACTCTAGATGATTTACGCGCGTTGTGTGCGACCTCGGATTGATTGACTAGATTCTTTGTGGACGCCATAACCGTCCGAGCAAGATTGCGGACAAGTTCAAAGCCAATAAGAGCAACAGCGCTGCTGGCAGACCCGTCACCTCCGATCAGCTAGAAGAGGCTCTATCTCTCCAGTCACCACAGCTGGGGGTACTGCGCCTATAGCTGCACCTCAGATCTCAGCAACATGTAAAGTCTTCCTTGCGAGTGTTTTGGAATTGTCACTGTAACTGTGCACACAGCCTACGACGGTTGATGAAGCACGAAAAGGGAGGCCACCATGTGAACCGTTAGGCTCTCCTGATCACATCCTGGTTTATATTCTATTACTTAAATGACCCTCTCACACTGACGCTACTGGAGCCCCAGAACAGCAAAGTATTCACAGTTGGCTTTTGGGGGAATAAGCGCCCAGTCTCGGGCCGTTGCCAATCAAGGATGCCATCGTTCTTAGGCAAAATTTCTTGGTCGATTATGACGATCCAGATCCATAGTGATTTCTGTCAATGGCTGTTGAGCATCGTATAAACGCACCCTCCGAGTCAATGTATACCTTGCATGTTGAATAATACCACACAGTTGTCCAGTCTGATGATAAGAGGTCAACCAACTTCAAGGCCAAGGCATTGATCCTGCAAATTAGCTCGGGATTCTTGGAGATTGATATTGAGCAGCCAAATTAGTTCACTTCCAATAAGAATCAAGATTTTCCAGACCATCTAGAAACCCACGTGGGATATTCTCAAATGCTGGGTTCAGCTTATGACTATGGATCGATAACAATGTAGCAGTACAGCAAGTACATCCTAGGAAGAAGAAACACTAAATATCTATTCTGATTCGTACATCGTCGATGAAAGGGCTGCGTATTTCTTCCTCTCGACATATAATTCGGCTGGGGTGAATGGAGCAGTTGAATAGGGCAAAGGTGAACAGATCTAAGGCCATTCACATCGGGTAGGGATGGTCACTGCCTGATCGTGTGCCCGCCCCGTGCGGCTTAAGTATCCCATCACAAAATCCTCCGTTTCGGACTGAGCGTCCAAATGCAACCCCGACCTGGGAACTTGGACGCAAATTGGATAGAACGCAGCCAAGGATATTTCTCGCGTCTGGAAGAAGTGCGGAAACTTTAATGCGCATGCAGTAGGGTATACTCTCATCCAAAACCATAATAATTGTAAGAATACATAAGGTGACGCCTACATACATACAGCTATATATATATAAGTACATACTACATACTTAGTTCAGGCATAATACATCGACAAAGCAGGAGTCAATTTGAATTTCGTTCAGCAAACCTAGGGCGTTCCAATTTCTTTAGCATTGAAGCAGCGTTTTCTATCGATTCCGACATTGGGTTGAGTTGCACTGGCGATATCAAGCGCAACAAAATTCTAGGCTTTGACTTTCTTGGCGTCGTTTTCTTCTTTGGGAGAGGCGGCATCCTCGAGCGCCTCGTCGATACTCCGTTTCTTAGCCGTAATGGGTGTGATGGGAGCAGTATCAGGTTCCTCGTATTCGTCATCATCATCAGCGTCCTCGTCATATTCCTCGTCATCGCCACCACCGGAATTGGTGTGCTAGAAGGCATTTTGTCAGCTACAAACACAGGGTGATTGATCGTTTTACTTACATCGCCTAAGAGGAGAGCAGTGAGGTTGGATTTACCCTGGGGTCGCACGTCGTGTCAATAAGCAGAAATATGGCATAGGACGTGGAAAACGTACGTTTTGGTGAACTTCTTCGCCTTCCCCCTCTTCGTAGTCGTCGTCCTCATCCTCATCCCCGTATTCGTCGTCTTCGCCTTCGACGGCCTGCTGCTCCTCCTATAACGCATATCCCGGCCTGTGAGCTGGGCAAAGCTTGACCATGCACTGAGACACAAACCTCAAACTCGTATTCGTCGCTCTCCCCTCCGTCGTCAGCCTCATGATCTGTGTGACCATTTGAGGCAGGGGCATGGGCGGCATTCCCGTTCTCAACGGCTTCGGATGTTGTCGGTTCTTCAACAACGCCCTTCCCTGGGGAAGCAGCAGTAATTACTTTCTCAACTTCAGACATCGTCGTCGCAGCTGGTGTATACAAGTGTCCCTTAGTGGTGGTCGAGTCGAGTGGTAGGTGTTGATCGCCAGACAGCAGAAGATAGCCCAGCCGCCAGTAAACCGCCGAGTGAGCTGGCAAGAGGGAACCAAGCCTATGGGTATAGTCAAGCCTAAAACTACGAGTTTAAGAGCAAGAGCGAGAAAGGCTATTACAGAGTGGTGGTTGAAACCGGACGATGAGGTGGTGGTAGCTGAACAGAATAAATTTGACAGGAACACTTGAGAAAAGGCTGCGGGCAAGCAAGATGGACACACAGAAGAACCTGATTCCGTGGCGTATGGCGTTCCAGGACCGACGCACGGTCGTTTAGCCGGAGAAATCTCTCACCACTTGTTGCAGTGTAGATGGACCGGCGCTACCTTATTTCGCTTCAATTTACCGCGCACTGGCCTCATTACAAACTTACACATCACGTGTATCTTCAATCGCGACGCGTCCCCGGTATCGCCGCGATACCCGCAATATGCAGGGGCTTAGGAAGGTACTAGGGGAGGCAGATAAACAAAAACGGTTGGACTGAGCTATTTGATATACTTTATACTATCGCGAGACCACGTCGGCCGAAGATAGCCGCGTATCAGATACAGATATTTGGGTCTTAAATTTTTCGGTCTCAACCGTAGAGGGGTGTGTCGATTCCAAATCCATCGTCGAAAGCCCGCCATTGACGGCAAATACAGGCAAAGAGGCATTGGTTGTCCTGTGGTGTGTCGAAGCAAAGCTAACGGCTGGATTTCGCGACGTCCCAACTCCAGAAGCAAATGTGTGCTGCGTCCAAGCTTTACCCTTGACTATCCGGTAGATGATCCAGTACCCGGCAATTTGCTATAATGAGAAAATGTTACATGGTATATGGAAGAGTAGAGAAGCAACGGCTTACCTGGGAAGACGATGTAAGGCTAAGCGCAATTTGGTTGATTGGGTGGTCGACCATGTAGGTAATAATAAAGACAAGTGCGAACATAGAATAGATCGCCGCACTTTCCACAAAAATGGTGATCAATGAAAAGTACTCCCGGACTTGTTCTTCTGGTAGCGACCGCATCGCGGTGCGACGATACCACCACAGCCTTGATGTGATCAAGATTGTCATAAGGATATTCGTGCTCAATGATATCCAAAAGTAGGATACCCCAAATGCTTTTGGAACCTGACTGTAAAACGATAGTCCGGGTTTGCTAGACTGGAGAGTCCAAAGAGTCCCAAGGGCTAAATGATCATTCATTCAAAGGTCAGGGTGCCTGCTGTAAATCATAACAAGCCCACGTTAGTACGTACCGAATGAGGCGAGCAAAGTCATGACTGGGAACGCAGTGGCAAAATATGCGGAGTAAGTCCCCAAAGTGGCACGCCATATAGTCCAGCATCGCCAAAGCTAGTACATATGCATAGGATTCTCGTCAGTGCAATTTCCATGTTATCGCTAATAGCGGTTTACCCACCACCAGAAGGTCAGCCAGGAAGGTGAGTAGAAATAGCGTTGCCGCGAACATGACGTTGATAGCTTTGTCTTGCGTAGCGAAAAAGTACGCCATAGGACCACCTGGATAATTTCGGTTGTCGATATAGATATCTTGCACCGTTCTTGCCTGCACAGCGACAAAAATAGTTTCTATGATTAGGAGAAGGGTCATGTAGAAGATGAGGATCCAAGACGTCCGGCTGCGGGTATTCTTTTGTCCCCATAGGTAGATGAAGCAGCTAGTGTAAAGGACAAGTTGAATCCCTGGTATGGGGACGCGGATGAGTTGGTTGTCGGAGAATAAAAGAAAAGTCAAGTCAATGTAACTCACCATAGCCGATACCAGTTACCAAATCACCAGCAACAAACATATGTTCGAAAAGGATTTGACTCCTGTCCTCAGGGCCATAATAAGGCTCATCCATAGTGACACGAAGGTGTTGAGCTACAACACTGTTCATCATTAGTATTTTCACAACAGATTAGTTGGGGAGGTCTACTTACATGAGGCCAAGGGAATCCAGAGAACCCAACCGATTGAATAACTTTGAAAACCGCACCTTTATAGGCCCCCCAACCCGTCATAACAACCAATACTTAGTCCGCTGTGATGATGATACCGATCTGCTACAGCAATTGCGTCAGGGTAGCACTTGCATCAGCGACATAATCGCACAAGACATAAGTATAAAAGATTGCACCCCACAGTCCGGACTCCGAACTCAGCTCGTCCGCCAAATTATAGGTAGCCGATGTCATTCTGAAGGCCATCTAGGAGACATCACAAGCCTCTGGCTTTAATTTCTGCTCAAAACAACACATGGCCGGAGAGCAAGCCCCAGAAAGTTGAAAGGTTTGCGTCGATTGAAGACCTGCATCACACACTCCTTACGGAAGTGCTATCCATACACGTGTCGGTGGCGCTTCTTGGCCTGCTGCGAATGGCTGAAGATGGAAAGACCTCTGGAGTGTTCTATCTTCGCCTATTATGTCTTGGGCTCTCATCAGATATGGCGATCGCTAACTCAGTTCTGACTTGCCTGTTATGTTGCCTGTTTCCTAGGATTGCGGTGCCGTGGGCTGATGGAACGCTGCAAGTTTAGTTTAGGTTTGTAACGAAGAAAATACCATATGATAGGATATTCCATCCGGAGGAAGATTGCGGCGGCCTCGTTGGCATGAAATTATATCGTAACCTGGGGTGGACTGCGGCGCATACACACCGGACCATGGTCTTCGCGGGCTTGTCGATGGCGGATGAGCGAATGAGCGACTCAATCGATAGCCAGTTGCAACTTCCAAAGCACCGTCAGATTCCATGCTGTATTGAAAAGTGGTTTGCGAAACTTAAGTCAGCTAGTGAACAGGAAGAGCTCAGCCAGTAAGTATTCAGTACCGAAAACCAATCGATTCTCGAATAAGCGCATACAGCTCGAGGTGTATGTCGCCCAAGAACTTGGAGAATGTCAGTTCAGGCTGAGAATGTCACCTGGAGACGCCACCAGATAGAAGCCAACTAGAACGGTAGGACGCCACGGGGTTCTTGCTAAATGCAAGTACGAAGAGCAATCTCTCACACGGAATGACTGTTAATCATCCGTACCTAGTCTCTGTTTCATGTTATAGATAGAGTACAGGTTGTACCAGTCCTGACTAGACTTGGGATACGTAACTATCGTTCTGGCCTTTCTTCTCGTCGGCAGTGGTCGAACGGTCGTAGGATTGAACATCGATCGTCGATTGCAAACCCATCGTGTCTGTAATAATTTAGCAATGAAGGTGACGTCAGCGATTATTTCGACATCGTTTCAGAGCTCACCTGTAGTGGTTGTCTGTCCTCGGGGCGCAAAATCAATACCTGATTTAGCGCCATGGGAAGCAGTAAGACTATCTTGAGTCCATGCTTTACCCCGGGCGACCCTGTAAATAATCCAATAGCCAGAAATTTGCTAACAAGGACAGTAAGTGCGGTAAAAGTAGATCAATAAGAACCGACTTACTTGAGAACTAGAAGCGACAGTCAAAGCTATCTGGTTTATTGGGTGGTCGACCATATAGGTGACGATGAATATGATGGCGAAAGTCGAGTAGAGGGCTGCGCTCTCTACCACAAAGGTCGAGATAGAATAGTATTCTTTGAGATGTTCTTGGGGAAGCAAATCAACGCCCCTGGATTGTCGTCGGTGCATCCAGAGTCTCAGGACAATAAGGCCCGTCAGGATGATGTTTGTGAAGAGCGAGAGAAAGAAGTACGCCGTCCCGTAGGCACGTGGCGTGTCGCTATACAGGGATAGGCCCGGTTGGCTGGACTGAAGGGTCCAAAGTGTCCCTAGTGCTATCGCATCTTGATTAGCCGAATCGTTTCACGATACCGAGGGATGGCCTACCGAAAGAGCCAAGCGCCATCAATACTGGCAAGGCAATAGCGGCGTACGCTGCGTATGCGCCAGAAACCCTCCAAATAACCCAGCAACGCCATATCTGGAGAATTCAAGGTTCAGAAAACCTGACATGACAAAGACAATATGGCATAGATATACGTACGATCAAAAGGTCAGCCAGGAAGGTCAGCAAAAACAGTGTCGCATAGAACATAACGTTAATCTCCTTATCTTGGGTGGCCAAGAAGTATGCCCACGGACCACCAGGGTAATTGCGGTTGTCGACGTATATGTCCTGAACAGTCCTGGCCTGAACTGCGAGGAAGAGCGTTTCAACAAGCAAAAGCAATGTCATGTACGCAAGGAGGAACATAGACGATCGATTTCCAGCCTTCCTTCGTCCCCATAGATATGACGCGCAGCTCGAGAAGAGTACGAGCTGGATACCTGCAGTGATATCATATAGTCACTACCGAGACAATTGAACAGCAAATACACAAAACACCTACCGTAACCAACACCAGACACACAGTCCCCCGCAACGAAAGTCCTTTCAAGTTCGATCTCTTTCGGATCAGCCAGAGGTCCATAGTACGCTTGTGACATCGCTACGTCTGACTAGCTACAAGTAATGAGTAGGAGACCTTCAAGAAGTACAGAAACGAGAATGCACCTGTGAGCAACCTGTGAGACCTTTGTGCGGAATCGAAAATGTAAGCCCTGTGTTTATATCGTATTCCATGGAACACTCTCGGCGTATGGACATCTTCTAAAGGCTGACGTTAAGAGTTCTGAGATTCCGAAGCAGCTTGTGAGGGCTGTCCTAGCAAGTGTTACTGTACATCTATCCGCATTAAGCTTTGAGAAAGACGAGATGTGTTGATTATCCACGGCGTCAAACAGCCATCGCCGTCCAGATTTTCGATTGTCTGAAAAGAAGATATAGTTTAAGCACCGGAACATCAATACGGGGCCGTACTCACCGCAGTTGGCAACATTGCCTCACAATACTAGTCGGGAATGATATGGCCTCAGTGATCGGTGATTGAACCCGGCGATTAGGATTGCCGGGGACCGCAACTTGGAACGAGCTTTCAAAGGCTTTGAGATCACTCGGAAGCAGGTATGACCTGTACAAATGTGCGAGTAGGCATCTAGGTCAACTTTAACACTACCGGTGACCGTGTGCATGGTGACCTTCAAACTCAAGCCACTGGTAAGGCATGCACTGTTAAAAAGGAATTCATCTGCAATTTGGTGGCTTAACAACGGCGGTCACTGTCCTGGTATTGAGAACTCACTTGGTGGGGTGCTTGGGTGCTCCAATAGGAGACGCAATAAGGAATAATCAACAATTAACAATCAAAGTCAAGAGAAGACGCAGGGCAACATCCCATTTGTTGCCGAGCCCGAGGTCGACTGGGTTATTTGTAGCTGGCTGGAGCAACTGTCCATCAGGATAGAATCGCCGAATCGAAGTTCCTCAGCCGTCCAAGGGTGTTATGCAGGTATAGCAGGCCAATCAAAGAGCGACCTGTTATCAAAGTTGAGAAGTTTTCGTACTCCAAACCTGAGATATGAAACCACGGAAAGCCTGTCATAAGATAAGATTCACTTCCCCGTGGAAGCAGGGAATCGAAATCACCGAACATCTTAGCGAATTCTTCTCATATGCAGTCGATCTTTTCTTTTCGGTCAAGCCGCCGCATATATCCTGTCTTTTTGGGGTTTGAACAGGGTCGTGCTGCTTGAAACGTTGAAGGTGGCCGATTATGGCTGTTCCTTGACCGTTCTTCTCCTTACTGTTGGCGACGGTAACTGTGGTTGAAGGCGATTCCAGGACGACTGCCGTGGTGGAAGGTATGACATGTTGCGATCGCCGTCTACTCCACACAAGATAAGAACCAAATCCCAGAGATGCAAGAAGACCAGCTCCTCGCCTATCACCGTGGTACTTTGAGGCGTCGAAGCAAATTGTATGGCAGATTTCCCAATGCGATGTGTTGCGAGGGTATGGTGAGCCCACGTCTCTTTAGCGACCCTATACGTGATCCAATAGCATGCATTTGGCGTAATACACGGTAGCCATTGGATGAAAAGGCTCGCCTGGGAATGCGAAGCGACGCGAAGCCCAACTTCGTTGATGGTACGGTCACCCATGTAAGTGATACGCGGATTACACAGCTCCGCTCTGAATGATAAAGATTGAGGGGAAATAACAGTATCGAGAAAAATACCGAACGTCAGGAACTTGCGGCGATGTATCCAAAGATTTACTATGATAAAATCTTGAAGACCTGTGGTTAGTGGAGGGTGGACTCGGATCAGTTTCGAGTCTCATATCACTAGAGAATCGAGGGACTCGCCTGATTGTCATAATCCGAGTCGGAAAAAACATGGTACTGCGTTGCCTCCGAGTCAAAATTCCGAGAGACACGCATCCTTTACAACAAAAAACGTTAGAGCGGTCGATCAGCGAGGTACAAATTCAAGTCTGTGCGGGACTCCGCTCAGTAAATATAAACATTTACGGGCCCGCCGTACTTTGACAGACACGTCGATTGACACGCACTTATAGTATAACCAGGCAACCAGTATGCACTCGAGAACCTGAAAGGTCAGCACCCGCACGCAACTGGCACCAACCAGACCTGCATGAACCGAGCTATCAACAATAGAAGCGGTAAAAAGTACCGACAGATAAACAGACATTCATTCTGAATGTTGAATGGTCATAAAACAAGATAAGTTGAAGTCAAAGACAGTACGGTGTCCTGAGAATTTAAATCAAAAATTTGAATAGCCTCTATTCTGACGAAGATTTCAAACCGACGGCACAAACAACCGACCCTAGAGCGTCCAAGACAATCACACCTCCAACTCTGGCAACTGAACACCTCCAACCCATGCGAGGATGACCTCAACCCTAGGCCCATGCAACGGAATGCTAATCGGAGATGGCTTCTTTTTACACCCATTGACCTTCTCCAGCGTAGCTTTCTCTGCCTTCTCTTTCTGTCTCTTCGCTACAGGAGCCAGCAACATTCTCGCATAATCCAAAGCCTGCTCCGCGTCAGGCCTTCTTGTTAGGTTGGGAGGAGAAGACGCTCGAGTGTGCTGATCATCAGAGTCGCTGATAGTGTCGACAGATTCGAAAGAGGATGAAGGTGTGGTCGTGCCTGTTGCTGTAGTTTGAGATGACGTTGATGAACCCAAAGTCGACGAGGAAGGCAAAGACTCGAACAAGTCGTGGTTGAATGGCCTGGCCGCAAATGAACCCTTGCGAGACGAGGATGAAGAATTGGGTTGTAAACGACCAATAGAGCTACCCGTCGAGGATGTACGAGAAGGCGATATAGGGGGCGGAGGGGAAGGTTCAATTGCTAGCCGACTTTTCCCACGCTGCGTGGACAACGAATGCTGCTGAACACCTTTATTCCAACCTCCAGCAAGTCGTTCCAAGATCTCCATAAATTCCGCCTGTCCCATAGAGCGCGGCGGAAGAAAAATCGGATACCCTTCGAGCCCTTCGACGATGATAGCGGTGCGAACGAATTGAGGAAGCAGTGAGGCAAAGTCACCAAGCATGAGGTGGCAGATCAACACGCTATACATCGATTCAACAAGCAATGGGTGATAGGTGGTGAAGACCGGTGGGATGTCAGATGGTGCCCGTTTCGATTCTGCCAACTGGAAGATATACTCGATTCGTGAGGCGATATCACCATCTGGGTACTTGTTGGACGGCTCCAGTGTGTCGAAATGGGCAAGGAATTTCTCGTGGTCCCGCATACTCTTTCGTAAGAGAGAATATATGTGATCACGGAATGTTGGCTCCCCTAATACTGAGTTGTAGGCTTGCAGTTTAGGTCCTTGGTTTGGTCCTAACGGTCCTTCAGGATTTCCAATTTCAACCCCACCATATTTGCCGTTCTCGATGTAGCACAGCCGAAGTTCGGCTCCATCTAGAGTTGGGCCTTTGCGAACACCTTCCAGCTGGAGAACAGCGTTTTCGATGATGTACATCACGTTTTGAAGGTATGCAGCCCCGCGAAGGAATAACAGTTGCGGTTCAATCGGGTCCGGTGCACCGTCCAGAACAGAGGGATGTAACATCATGTCACCCGAATCCCCATGCCTGCCATCATCCACTGCACTAGTGCCATCTGGAGGCGCTTGCCCGTTTGTAGCACCCGCGGGCTTCCTTTTCTTTCCGGACTTTAAGGCACGAGTGTCTTTTCTTGCGTTGCCGGTATGGTGCACGAGTTTTGCTTTGC
Source organism: Coprinopsis marcescibilis (assembly GCA_004369085.1). Classification (NCBI taxonomy): domain Eukaryota; kingdom Fungi; phylum Basidiomycota; class Agaricomycetes; order Agaricales; family Psathyrellaceae; genus Coprinopsis; species Coprinopsis marcescibilis. Next base: position 19,151 of record ML210383.1, on the reverse strand, counting down.
GGACCGCTCGAGCTTCTTTTAAGGCGTGTGTAAAATCTTTGGTCGCCAGCGCAAAGTCTTCTCTAAAGCAATGCACGGTGCCTCTTGTTCGATAGTATTGGAGTCTTTGAGGGTGTTGGGCGATTAATTCGTCCAGCACTTGAGGTGTGGTCGATTCTGCTAATTGCCTGTAGGTGTTTAGTACGATGTTATACAGAGGAGACGATACTAGCAGACCTGGACGGGATCTTCTCGTGGAAAAAGTGCACATAGCGTGCGTCAGCGTCCAGTGGATCTGTTCCAATGATTAGGCTTATATTAGAAATAGGTTGAATTAGAGGGTACATACCCACTTTGAGCACACGCTCAGCTAGATCGTCGAATACGCTCCCTCCTTGCATGACCATGACGCTGGAAGCAATTTCGTCCGTTTTGTACGCTTCCGCCAATTTCTGGACCGCAAGGGCACGGAGGCGATGGATGCGCATCGCCGACATTGCTACATTCCTTCCCCCACCGTTATTCATTCCAAGAGAGTTCAGTCCCAACGACTGAGCCGCTGCCCAAGCACTCCCGTTAACGGAGCCAATCCTCATCGAACTCAATTCCGCCGCAGATAAGCCTGAACTTGCACGAACAGAAAGCTCCGCCGCTTCATCGATCAGTTCCCGGATTTTGGTAACCGAACGAAACACGCCAGGATCAATCGGAGGAGGCGTAGGTTTCCCTGACTTAGGTGTAGGTAATGGCGGAGGAGACAATTGAGGTATGGTGCTGTACGGAAAGCCTGTGAGAGACGAGATTTCGCCTAGTCTGGAGAAGCCTGACGATTTATCACGACTCTTGGTGGTTTGGATGTGCGAGTTGATCAAAGGCGGTAGCAACTGTGCCATGCGGGATTCCGCTTGCAATGTGGTCGGGTCTGCATTTAGTACGAGCAGAGATTCTAGGAGTTCAAGTGGAAGTTGGAGCCACGGTCCCTAAACAAATCAATATATGTGAATTGGTCGAAGTAAAAACAAGCAACTAACATGGTACGAGCTTATGTATCGCCAATGCTTGTTCCTGCTGATGCAAAGAACTGGTGGCCGACAGTCATGGTCGGCTGCCCCATTTGCTTTCGCTTTGGTAGGAGTTTCTTTCGCCTTCGCGGAGGTTGACTTCTTCGACTTCTTTTTCTTTTTCTTCTTCTGCTCGATGACCTCGAGCGAATCTTCGTGTTCGTCCGTCGGAGAAGTTTGGCCCGACACTGTAACCGGTGTTGAAAGTTCCGACGTGTATGGATTTTCTTCAGCGTCTGGCGACGAGACCATGTCAGACACCGACGTTGGGGGCACCATTGAACTTCAAAACAATGAGCCTTGGGCGTTAGTAGAGCTGAGTGTTGTCGCTGTCGGTGTAACAGTGCAAGGGCGCAGAACATCATCGCAAATTTGGCGGCGCCTCGGAAATCCCACGCTTGGTTACGATGATGGCGGGCACCGTTATCTCCGCTGAGAACTGCCATTCCGAGAATTATGACCTCAGTCCAACTTCAATTCACGTCCATATGATGAAATAACAAAGATAAAACAGCGAAACTCTACTCGATAATAGAGCGGTAATCAATGTTAAGCCAACGATCAGTATCCGAAGAGCGAATGGGGCCAGAACCGCGCACAAGTGGGGCTCGTCGGACTCGAGTCCAACTCGAGTCAACTATAAATATTAAATAGTAAGGAGGAGGAACCAACAAATAAATAGTAGGACAACCCGATAAAACTTGGGACCCAAGAGGTAGAAAGTGCTCTTATTACCTCAGAAAACGTCTTCGTCTCCACTTCTGGCCAACGCCCTGACAGCCGCGCTTGAAAGATTTTTGCACTCGTCGAAGTTATGCAACACTGGTGCAAAGCCCACTGATTGTGCCTTCGCCTTCATGAGGCAGATCGTTCGGAATGCCATGGAATATGGGAATGACGCCTCATTGTTGTATTCCGTGGCCAGATGATACGCATACGATGCCTTCACCTCTTCCACGTTCCTCGTCAAAACGATACCCGGGATATCTTCCATGTACAGCTTGGACGGCGCCAACATAACGTCTTCCTGGTCCGCTTTGCGCTCAGTTCTCTTCTTCTTCTTCTTGCCCCCGGTCCTCGCCATATGTGCCTCTTTCTCTTTCTTCTCGAGGTATTGCCGATAGGCCTTTGCGAAAAGAGCTTTCACGTCGTCAACGCGGGCGCAAATAAGGTCCATCTCGAAGTCGAACATTTTGTATGCTGGGTGCTTAGCCTCGATGAGCTTCTGGAGGTACGTCCTTGCCATTGTATAAGGTTCCAGAAGGTCTTTATCCCTGCGGTATTGAACATGGGTCTGGCATAGATCCTGAAACCTGTCTTGTAGTTCCGCGGATATTCGCCTACCAGCCGTTCTTAGCTCCTCTACCACGGGAAATACTTTGCTTTGTCCCTTCCACCTGGCGTTGTCACTTTGATAAACCTCATCCTTCAGCTGAAGACCAGACTTTGCTGCGTCAACCAGGGTATTGAAACTGCGGGGTAGGGGCGTAATCAGTTTGCAGGTTACAGAATGCAAAGCGATATAATCCTCACATATAAGCAAGCCGAATTGATTCTTTATGGTCATAACCGTTGTTAGCGACACACTTGTCATGGAAGGTCGAGTATAACCCTGTCAAGTTGGATTTGAGGTTTCCGATGAGAATACCCTGATATAGCCTCGCCGAGACGTCAGGAGGGGCAGTAGCATGTTCACGACAGAACCGGATGACAGTCTGAACATTTTCTTGGAAGTTGTGCCCTAGATCTGGTGGAGATTCGGTAAACAGCTGGCCTGTGAAATTTTCAACGATTTCAGCTTCTCTGTAGATGTCCACCGTGTCTAAAAAACACCGCCAGTTAATAAGAATCACAATGGATGGATGGAAGAACAACCTCCGTCCATATCTGTTCAAAAACAAGCCCATCAGTCCAACCGAAGGTAAAGTCCTATTGACACTGGACTTACCACCGCCGCTAAGCAAACTAGCAAGGCTGCGTTCACCTTTGACGGAAGCTATCACGACATCCGTCCACCCAGAGAGCTCGCGCCTGTCCACAGCTTCGACCTGAAGAAGAAAGATTTGACATTGTTTCGGCAATCAAAAGCTTTCCCCTCTACCTTCTGCAAGTCCGAAGGAAGATGCATAGGATACCTGGGTGTTAAAGTCAGTTATCTGTGCATACATTAGTCACTGTCACTGACCTTCCGACCACAACCTTTCCCATAATAACGTCAAACATCATTTCCGTGCGAGGATTCTTCATTGGTTGGGATGAACGATAGTAAATCTGCCCTTCTTCAAGTATACCCAGTGGATCTGCCAATGGACATCAATCAACTTTCTAGGGATTAACAAAGGGAGCGTACCAGGAATAATGAAGGCGTTGATTGATTCCTTCAAGGGAATGCGACAGTTCTCAATCGCAGTATTTAGAGTGATATCGATCAATTTCATAGTATCGTCCCGCAACAATTTGTTCTCGGTCACATTGAAGCCGGCCTGCAGCATTTCCATGATCTTTTCGGAAATCCCATGCGGAGCTGAAAGAGAGAAAAGAAAAATGTCAGTTGGAGTCAATAAACTTCCTCACGCGACTTACCTCCACTGTACGGATTTCTACCCGTATATGTCGCAGGCCCAACGTCCTCCGCGAGTGAAACAGCCTGGCTCTGACTCTGAGACTCCTCCGTCGCCTCGACGTGCTCATGCTGCCACGTAGGCCTGGTAAGCCCCATAGCTCTTCCCCTACTACTTGCAATCCTCACAGCCCTGGAACCAGCAACACCTCCCACCTTGTTAACTGCATGGTACAACCTGATGCTATCACCCCAATCCAAAAGCGGACCAACTTCCTCCCTCAGCGCTTCCTCAAACAGCTTGATCATATTTTCCGCCTTCACATTATTGAAATGTAGGTTGAGAATGCTTTGCTGAGATATCGAGCTGCCCGTGGACGGCCTGGAGGGGGCCACCAGTTCGAATATCCTATGGGCACGGTCAAGTCGGGGGTTTTTAATTTTGTTCTGGGAAGCGCGGATCCAGATCCGCGGCGTGTCGAGATCTTCGTCTGTTGGGTGGCGCACCCACAGACCCTTGGCTCCGTCTATCCGACCTTGCACTGCAGTGGGGAGGTATTCGTACGCCATTTGCTTGGTTATTGCCTTGAGACCGGCGAGATTGATAAATCCACAACCATCCGTCATGATCTTCTCAGCTGGCTTGGGCTGGCCAGGTCGCCAATCACTTGAATCTACAGCTCGAAATTAGTAATATAGCAGGGAAGATGGGGACGAGGACCTACATATATCGTCAATGAAATAAATGCAATCTCGCTCAAATTCCACGACAGGTATCGAGTTTGAGAGACCCAACGCATACCTGGTCACGCATTTACTGATGGCCTGGTTCACAACCGAAGATCGATCAACATATTCTGTAGCAAGGGCCAATGAAATTGACTTGCCTGCATGCCATTATGCTCCAAGGGATTATGCCATTCCAAAAATTCCACAAAGCTAAGCCTCTGACGGTCGGCGCACCAATCACGAGGTACCCTCCCTCCAAAATCCTCGTTGGTTTCAACCATGTAGACGCTTTCATCCTTCGAGTGGAACGGCACGAACATCCTCCCGAATAACACAAACTTTCGCGACAAAAATGCAACCACATCCGCCTTCTCCTTCATAACCAAATCGTCATTGATACGAACTTGCAAAATCCTTCGAGACCCAAGATACCTAGCAAAACGATGGGACCTTCGTTTCTCCATCGGTTCAAGGAGAATTTTATACTTGGGTCCCATAGGTTGGGACGTCCTCGGGCACCTCTTGACGAGCCTGGCCAATTGCTGAATCTGTCCTCCATGCCAGTTAGGATCTCCTTCCCATGCGCCCCTAAGGCCTAGACGACGATCGGGGTCCTCTCGGGTAGCTTTTTCCTCCCGATCCAGCTCCCTCCAGACACTCATAGCAGTCGTTCCATGCCTTGCTCTCCCCATAATGTGCCCAACCTGCCCCGCTTTCTCGGCGTTGGATCCGACGAGATCGGGAATGCGTTCACGGATGTCATCCCACGTCCATAGACTTGGTTCCTTCATCAACCCTCGAGCCAGCTCCCATTGAACCCCCCATTCAATCTTGTATTCGTCCAGTACCGTTTGCACATCACTGTTATGGGCAATAATATGTGCTTCGAGTGCGATTCCAAGTGGCTTGCCGAGGAATTGATGAATGTAGGCAATGTCCGGATTGTTATTGAAGGACTGAGGGGGCACTTGAAGACCATCCGCGATCTGTAGCTTTGAGAGGATGGGTGCCAGTTCTGTATCACCGTCTTTGTCGGCGTCGGGCGTATCCGACCGATTGGTGGCTGCGTCCGCATCTACATCGTTGCTGTCGTCATCGTCCGCGTGGGCCTGAGTTGCAATGCGTATCGTGCGCAGCACATCCGGGGACAAGACTGAGGGGGGACTTTGGGAGAAAAAAACTGAGACGGGGAGTTGGGAATTCGCGTGTTGAGTACTCCCAACCCCAACGTCCACAGCATTATCTGGTCCAAATACCGAGGCAGAGGTAGACTCGATAGTTGGAGAAGTAGCCCGATGCATGTTCCGTCGGCCTCCATATAACAGAATTTGTGACCAATGGAGGCGCGTTGAAATTGGATCCGCGTTCCTGTCCTGCAGGGGAACGCTATGTTCGTTGTCTGAACAGCAAGTTAACCAGCGACGATCAGTTCAGAGCCTTAAAATGTCGCCCACAAGTAATAGAAAGCTCACGAGGCATTTCTCCACTGTCGGTTTGCACCAAACCGGGCTATAGTCTGGAGGTCTCTGTAGTTCGATAGGGGTCAAATTTCGACAAGCTGTTGGTGATTCAACGTCAAAGACGAACCTCTTTTCCAAACTGCGGCGCCGAGACTAAACTGTGAATTGGGACTGAGGGGAGCGCTGTACCAGGCTGTACCAGGCGGCTGTACACCCCTGACGGCTTACGAGGAACAAGAGGAAGGAACAGACAATCGTGCTCTTATAGCATGCGAACAGTCTCGTAGCTGCGTGGAAACGGGAAGCAGCGAGCAAAGCAAACAGTTGACAAACTGTGAATAGGAGGAACAACCAAGGTTCGAGAATCGACAGTTAGCTGTTGGACACCTGTCTGAGTCCGCAATGTGTTGGCACCATGCTGGTCATTGTGACGGCTAAGTTCTCATGTCGAACCGAGTGTATTTTAAGATCATGTGGGATTCAAGCAAACATCGAAGTTGGTCGAGGAGTGTAGAAAGCTGGCGGTTTAGGGGATGGTTTCCTCAAGGTGATCAACGGTTGGCCCAGATAGAATGCGAGGGTGTTTGTTTTGATTCAGAGTGCAATAACGATACAGTTGCGAATGAGATTTGAGAACGTGATACAGACCTGTAGTAAGGATGTCAACATCTTTCATCGTGGGATCGGAGGAGAACCTACAATGAGACAGCAATGGCACAGCGAGATGATTAAACAAGAAGATACGGTGGGTCAAGTACAACAAGGGCGGCCATGAAGATGAAAAAGCGCGAGAATGATGGAGTCCAGTTAGATTAGATGTCATTTCTGGTCAATTGAAGGGTGCCGCAACCCAAAGCACACGCGTTATGCTTCGTCTGTCATGATGGCAAGGAATTCTTGTTCGTTGATCTCGCCGTCGCCGTCCAAATCGAATTCGTCTATCATAGCTTGTCTGTGAGCAGAGAATTGGGGGTCAGTGTGTATACCCCGAAAGCGTCCACCGAACGTACAATTCATCGTCTTCTAATCTGTCACCAATCTCCTTTGCGACGCGACGGAGATTGCGCAGGCTAATTTTACCCGTGCCATCGTCGTCGAAGAGGTGGAATGCGCGTCGCATTTCTTCTATTGGATCGCGTGCTTGGATCTTATCGCTCACTATGGTCCATTGTTAGCACCTTATTCAGGATCCAGAGCTAGGATAAACGCGAAATGAAAATGATACTCACTAACTTTCGCGAAATCTTCAAAATCCATTAGGTTCTGGCCAGTCTTGTCGTGATCCCTGAGAATCTTCAAGACCTCCGCTTTCTTCATATCAAATCCTAGGGCCCTCATGGCGACTTTGAGTTCGTGGTAGTCGATGGCCCCATCCTTGTCGGTGTCGAACAGCTCAAAAGCTTCCTTTATTTCTTGCTTCTGCTCGTCTGTGAGTTCAGTCTTATGAGTGCGACGTTTTGCACGCTGTGCTGCAGAGGATGTGTACATCGAAGTGGCTGCTGGGGGCTGGCGTTGCATATAATTGACTGAGACGCGCAACGAGCGGGATGGTGGCGAACAACACTGGAGGAAGGCTTGGCGCACGGTCACGCGCAAAACGCGCTGTCAGTGGCAGTGTCGCGGTTTTCACGCACTGACCACGGATCTTTTAGGGTTTCTGCTCCCTGTCACTGCTGTTCCTTCTGTGATGATGGTGTCTAGCTGGACATTCCTTACTCGTCGACCTTTTAATTTTGGCCCTGGAACTACTGTCCTATCGTGGACAATCTCTGCTGTTTGCTGCTGCGTTACCGTAACCCATGAGTACCGGATTATAAGAGCCTTGTTTGGCAAAACCGACCTTGTCCCTTTCATCCTTCTTTCTGGCCAAGTTTCTCGCGATTGGATACCCATACTCCCCTTGGCTTGACCATTATCTTGATTAAAGCATACCCAACGCCTTATGGCGCGTAGGAGTCAGAGCCGGAAGTCTAAAGTGGTCGGTTTTTCTTTCACATTGACTCGATTCCCTTTGAGCTAATCTAGCACAGACGGAAAGCTACGAGGACGACACCGATCCTTACTCAGAAGTGAGTGATCCAGAATGGTGGCAATCGATATCCACAATGTCTGGTAAGTGTTGCCAGTTTTATAGATTGCCTCTTCCATTGCTCACAGTCAATTCTACTCCAGATGAAGCATTGACCACACCATCCAAGTCGATGTCGCAGCCTAGCCCTAGTAGCTGTCTTTTTGCCTCGGCCCAACATGGATCACCGACGCCCAAACCCAATCGACTGCGGGCAGCTCAAATTGAGCCTTCCATCAGTGTGTCTGGTGGACGGCCAATTCCGCGTTCCAACCCTTATGTGAATAGAACAAAGGGCATGGGGTCAGCGAACCCTTCTGCTTCTCCCGTTAGATCGACCGCTGCATCGGGAAGCGCCTCGAGCCATTTCCAACGCCCACCACTTGCCCCAATTTCTACTGGTGGAGCCCGAACTCGAACTGTTTTGTCGCCCGAGGTGTCACAGACAATCCGTGCAATAACCCTTGAAAAGTTGAACAGTCCCGAGAAGGAGAAAGGCATGTGTCTCTCTATTCACTCGTCAAAGAAATCGACTGGCTTACTATAAATAGCTCAAGCCCAATCTGCTTCTGCTTTGGGAAGATTCCCACCTCGAAGCACCAGTGTCCCCATGGTACATGCGTCTTCTGCCGAGAATGATTAAGATTACCGAGTATTGACCTCCGATTGTAGAAGATCTACAACGTCCCTGATTCCGACTCCGATTTCGAAAGCAGCGAAAGCGACGCTGATACAGGGGCCGACAGTTTCGACGATGCTGCGTCGACAACCTCCAGTTTGCGAGATGAAGGCGTTGACACAGCTAGCACAAGCCCATCACCCATCCCTTCGCCACCCTCATCCATCGCGAAGGCTGGTTCTACCAACGCCGAGGTCGAATCACTGACACTCTGTCTCTCAAAACTTGAGATTAGCGAAACCCTCTCCCAGAACCGCCATCCGGCTGGGGATTCCACCTCAACTATCCGCGCTTTTCTGAAGCTACCGCTAGGTAGAGCCCTTTGCCCCAATATCATCGCACATAACCAGCATGCACAATCCCTGCTCGACGACGCCAGGGTTGAATGGGGTGTGCAATGGGAGATTGCCAGGGGCGTGGTCAAAGAACTGTGGACTTGGGACGATGTAATCGCCGGAATCCCAAAACTCAAGGGAAGCAACGCGGACGTGGCATGTAAAGTTCCGCAGGTTCTGCGCGACGAATCAATAGTAGGCTCTACACCTCTGGGCGTGTGGAGCGAGCTGGATCGGGAGGAGAAGGCGACCAGAGAATGTCCCGAACGTAGGCTGGGGTTGATGGGCACTTGGGAAGGTGTACCCAGTTGGCATGGCGGACAGATTCAACAGATCGCGCGGCTCGTACGGCCAGACAAGGCCAGCGAGAGCAAGTTTAAAGTCGTTTTGGAGCCTATGGAGAGTAGGAGATCGCATCGTTATGCGAGATTTCTGGGATCACGCCGTGTGATTCAGATAAAGATAAACGACAAGCTTGTCATGGAAGAAAAGGACGCGGTGATTGAATTCCTGTCACAAAAGTTTGTTTTGATGGGAAGGGTGTTCATCCCATTTCATTCAAAGGACGGGGGGACATATATGGTTGAGACGGATGAAGATTTTGAAAGGAAGGCGCAGAGGTGGTGTGCAGATGAGCGGCGAATGAGTTTTGTGGACTTCATGGAATGGCATAATCCGTTCTTGCTCAACAATAACCAAGTATGTTATACTCGATTTGCTGTGTTTGTTGACTAACGAGCCTCTTTGAATAGGTTGTCAGCAAACTTGTGACACGGTATGCTTTGGGACTGTCCAATTCAGTCCCAGTCCTGGAATTTGCACCGGACTCAATTTTCTTCATCGAAGACATATGTAAGAATGATTTTTGAACCGGAGATACGTTGGGTAACATGGACGCCTAGATGCTCCCCACCCTGGGCTGGCCAAGGCACCAACGGAAAAGATTATGACGGACGGCGCCGGGTTCATGAACAACGCTGCACTCAAAGCCATCAGGGATCATATGGGCTCTTCATTCCCTCCTACAGCAGTGCAAGGACGTATTGATGGCGCCAAAGGTCTCTGGGTTCGCCACCCCACTGACGACTCAACCACGCCTCGCATCTGGATTCGTGCCTCCCAAAACAAGATCAAGAACACTCTGCTCGACCGTCCACACCGCATCTTCGAGCTCGTTGCCCCGTCACACCCTACTCTGGGCGACTCATTGACTCAACAAAGTATCTTGAACATATACCACAATGGTGTATCGCCAGAGAAGTTGGTCAAATTGTTTGAGCAGGGGTTGAGGGAGGAGGTCGCCCCTTTATTGGATTGGGATGACCCGATCAAGCTCCTTGACGCGGTGAACAAGGCAGGTGGTGTCTCCGGGGCAAGGATGGCACGTATCGCCAATGCTGCGAGTAGAGCCCTAGGTCTATCTCGGGGAGAGTGGAGACACGATGATGTGGCAGCAACCGAAGATAGTGGCGGGGATGGAGCAGGCGAGCTAGGCCCTGCAACCTACACTGGTAGAAACCCATATAGCGGGTGTAAGTCCGTCTTGCAACTTTTCATGATGTGAGGACCAACTAACCAACCGCAATATCTTGCCAGGTCCGCATTCGACGTATGAGGCAATCCTGGATATGCTACAAGCCGGATTCGAGCCGAAGACGAACAAAGTGTTGCGAGATTACTTGAAGAGAGCTGCCGCTAATACCTTGAACGCGGCCATTGAGAAGTATAGGATTCCGTTGAAGGAGTCACTGTGGGCGTTCGTCATCCCTGGTACGTTAACTTGTCTGTTTTACAGCGATTATAAGACCGTGACGCTCTGGCTGCCTAGATCCGTTCGCGGTCCACCCTATGAAGCATCCAACGGGTACCGTAATAGCTGATCCATTGGGGATTTTGAAAGAAGGAGAGATATTCTGTCGATCTTCGGCGTCTCTCACAGATCCTATTACGGGCCTACCATTTGAGGTTATCACTGGGGATGTCGTGGTACGACTGGGTTTTTTTTAAGAGATCACTGTTGCTGACTCACAGTTAGATTGGCAGGTACCCTATGCGTCTTCCCTCAGACCTTCAGAAGGTGCGTAGGATGCTGTGGCAGGTGTTTCGTCCCATTGATTTGCTTGCAGGTCAGAGCAGTCAATGTCCCAGAATTATCGAAATGGACGGACGTTATCATTGCGTCTGTTCGAGGCGAAAGAAGCCTCGCAAGTTTGCTGAGCGGTGGCGGTAAGCTACTCGAAGATCTGTTTCTCCGCACCCACTGATGTTTCTTTTGTTGTTGGTACCGCAACCAGACATGGACGGAGGTGAGAACTATGGGCGTTGCGGCCGTTTATGTTTACTGATTCAGCTGGGGCTTTTTTAGATACGGTGCACATATTCAGAGAAGCTGAAATAGTGGAGAATTTCCAGAGCAAGCCCTTTTCTTCGCCACCTCCCGACCTGATGAACAACTTCGAAAAGGACGTAGAGACTGTGACTGCGTTCTGCACCAGACTTGTAGGGCTCAGTCATAGGGAGGCCGCAAAGGCATATCAGAAAGTGCTTCTAGGGAACTTGCGTTCCTCGGCTACCGGTCTTTACTCTATGTTCCATGATCATGCTGTGGAGAAGTATGGATATTCCCATCCGACCACGATTCGTCTGGCATATATGTGGGTCTCCAGCCTTCGATATCAACCAACCCTGACATTTCTGTGCAAATGTAGATTCAACGAATTGCTGGACTCGAGCAAGTCTGGCCTTCGATTACGTGAAGAGGTCTTCAATGCGGACAAAAAGGAGTTTGGGAAAAAGCCTGAGCCTTTTGGAGTACTAGCAGACTTGAAGCTTGCTGGAGCTAAATTCGGGGCTGAGCTGGAGAAGCAATTCCAGAAAGCAGCAAACTTTGTCGACGACAAGGACCCACCCAAGGACAAGGACCTCATCGCCCCGTACGAGAAAATCGCCACGTATTGCAATAACCTTGAAAGCCTAAAGAAGGTCAATCCAAATCTCTCGCCGGTGCACGCGATGCTGGTCGAGGAACTAGGTCGCATGCGCAAACATGTCTGGGATTCCCAGGAAATGTTTAACACCAAGGCTGGTGAGAGTCGAGCCAAACGGGAAAGGAGTGAGCAGCAAGGCAAAAAGCCAGTCCGGGGAGGAAGCGCCTCAAAGACGGACCAGGACGATATTATGTTGGCGCCAGCAATGTCGTACCATCAACCCATCCAGGACATACATCTTCTCGGGAATTTGGAGGAGATTAAGGCATCCTTCGCCTACAGCGTAGCCCCGACAGGAAAATTCGCGTGGTCTGTCGCGTTTACGGATCTTTGCCTGATCAAGGCGAGGAAAGATCCGTCTGGGTTTGCACCGGTTCTGAGGAAATTTGACGAGCGTAAGGTGCTGTCCTCCGCTGTTGTGAGGGGGTTGAATAAGACCAAGGAGAATGAGGTGTTCTGATTTTGACTTTTGCATGATGCTTATCTGAATCTGATTTTTTCTGCTATATTTCGAAGCATCTTTCTTTCGCTTGAATATTCACCATTGTACATAGGTTTCAAGTTTCAACATCTTCGCACCACTGATACCCATAACCCGTTACCCAAATCTGATATTTTATCGTTTCTCAGATTCTCATCACCTGTTGTAAAGTAATGAATGTATCCTGTACATATAAATGATTTTTGTTCATTGAGCGTCATGGAACTTTTTTGGAATTCAGAACAGGGTACAATAGAGTAGAGGAAGCATCTATTAAAGTGGTTCATAAAAGAGCTGATTAGCGTCGTTTCGAGCTACGTAGATCATCCATCCCAGGAGAGCTCCTTCGCTTTCTATCATGCGAATATCTACGAACATCCATAAATATGAGCTTATAAAAGGGAATTCAGAATTACTCACCGACTGGAACTCCTTTCCTCTGGTTCACCACTAGGTGTACGCCTTCCGCGGTCACCACCGTCTTTTCCGCCTCCGTAATCCAGGCCATCCACAGCTGGAGCGTTACCGTCGCGGTCCTTGTATTTGTTTTGGTTACGAGGGCCAGTAGGTACTCCAGGAGGCAGAGGTGATGCCGGTCGGACAGGAGCGGATGGAGGCCCGGCGCCCTCGTATATTCGATCGCGACCGCGACCTGCGAAGCCGCCGCGGGTACGGGAAGGAGGGACACTCCCGCCGACTGGTCCACCTGATCCACCTCGACTCGTGCCGCGGTACGGTATTTGACCTCGTCCAGCTCCTGCTTGCACACCAGGAACGCCCTGCGAAACATCCATTCCAGAATATATCTGTTGCACCATTGGGTTTTGTTCCTGTAATTAACGATTAGCAATCTGGGATCTAAGCTAAACTATCGATAAACGACCCACCTGCATTCCATAATCGTTCATGCCCATGTTCATGAGACCAGCGGGGGTGCCAGCGGCTGCGTATCCGTCTTGCATCATCCCAACGTTTCCAACTTGTTGGTCCCCTGGGTTGGCTCCCTGCATCATCCCAACTTGCTGCTGGCTGGCGTCTTGCATCATACCGGGCATCATGCCGGGTCCCATACCCATGTCCATGCCCATAGGTCCAACCATCCCTGACATGTCCATCATCATACCGGGTCCCATCATCCCCTGCGCTGCATTGTTCATCGCAACATTCGCGCCAGTCATCACCATCGTACGGACTTCTGGTGGAAGAACCGGAAGTTGTTCCTCAGTCATACCAGAAAAGTTCTATTCGTACAAGAATCGCGTCAATTAGCGAAAGCAGAAGATCAACGAAAAAGGAGGAGACGAACAATGATGTTGGTTTTAAGGACATGAGCCAGCTCGCCGAGGTCGCGTCGGCGGTAGCAGTACGCCTCCCATGAGATTTCATCAAACCCGTAGTTGAACCAATCGCTTATGTCGCTGCCAGGTCTTCGCCACGGCTTGTCCGCAAGTGCATCAAGGTCGACTTCGAGGATAGGGCGACCGTCGTAGATACCATTCTCCGAGGGGTCAATCGTAGGATGCGAAGGCGGGGCAGTGACAGGGGGTAACGTCGAGGTGTCTATCCCATCATCCTCTTGCTGCTGTTGCTGCTGGATTTCTCCGCCAGATTGTGACTGCGAAAGTGTCTGTTGTGGTTGCTGCTGGAATAAAGGCTGTTGTGGCGATGCTCCCAAACCAGGTGTCGGTTGAGAGCTACTTGCAGCTGCTTGTTGTGGAGTGGAGGGGCCGGTTTGTTGTGAATGTGCTGTTGGAGCAGGTGCTCCTCTGGTGAGGATTGTATACTCTGTAGTCAGACTCGATGGTGCAGGTCCTAAGGAAATGAATGACCAATAGTCCTGAGTGCACTGGCTGTGTCCGTACCTTTCGGGGGAGCACCGCTGCCTGTCCTAGTCGTAGGGGGTCGGTTTGGACTATAACGTCGCGTCGGTAAGTATCAAAGAAGCACTCTTGAGATAAGGAGCAACCTACCGCAAGTCTAACGTCCTGGATGGCGCCTCCATGACAATTTCGACATCCTACATCCCCGTTCAGTATGGCATTCAACCAGTAGAGTTGTGTTGGAACTCACATCGTCACTTTCCTCATCTTCGTCATCCAATTCCACTTCCTCAGACTCTTGTTCATCATCGTTGACATTGGGTCCCACATTGTCGTCGGACTGATGTTCCAACTCGGGTGGCGGCCCTGGCTCTTCAATCTGCTCTTCAAGAGTTGATACTACACCGTTAGTGCTTGCTGCTTGTGTGCTTTCACGGGATGTTCTATAATAATGAACGCATTCATCGTCTGAGAAGCTGGAGATTGCTCGTTGTTGGCGCTGAGACTCACGGTTGGGGTGCTACAATGATTCAAAAGGACAAGGAAATGCAAAGCATGTTAATAATTGATGATATTGCAAAGGTAGAGAAGATACAGAAAGATAGCAGGGACACCTATCCTCTGCCTGTAGCACCATAGAGCGTCTATCGAGAAAATGTTCTTACCAGTGGCTGACGACTGGGGAGCAGAAGGTGTGGTGGGGGTCGTTGATGTCGTTGAAGGCCCATACAAAAATTCGTCGTCGTCGTCCCTTAACAAAGTAATGAGCTTCTTTATTGTGTTAGAAACGGTGTTTTCTTACATTTTAGGATATGACGTCAAAATAAAGGGCAAAAAAGCTGTATTCAGGCTTGACTTTGGTGAGCGTCGCAGACAGCGAACACGACCCATTTGCTCGCCGCCGCGGCATCATGAGCCGTGGCGTGACCTATTTCCCACGGTCTCAATCACGCGTCGGCAACTCGCCCCTGAGTATAAATGCGATTCAAGACTCTAAGTCGGTGACTCTGAGGTTTCGCTCGCGGATTCGAAAAGGGGATGCAATATACTTGGGCATTGCGGGCCACAGATTTGAAATGATCTAACAGTATACGGCTACGTTTTTTCTTTGACGAAACCCGTTTCAAAGTTATTACATGTCCGCTCACTCACGGTCCACTGTCCACTTACCTTGTCAGTCGGACATTGACGAAGTGATCTTCAGGCAGGCGCATCAAAGCTGGTGGCACTTTTTCAGCCAAATTCCTATCATTGAGAAGTACTGGATTAACTGTGGGCGCACAGCCCTGACAACCAGTCCTCTGATGCTCGATTCAAGCTACGGGCGTTCGGTCCAACTTCACAAGGTCCTTTAATTGCATAATTGGGCACGTCCAACGGCCAAGCATCTAGAGCCATTGATGTCAGGTTACTAACCGACGATCATTTTTATTCGCTCTCCCGAACCCGTCACTCCAAGTCAAATGCCCAGAAGTGCATCCGCGCTCAGCGCTTAGTTTTCAAAGTCATCCGACAGCCTTAAATGGCTCAGTACTGAGTACTAAAGTCCTCTATCCACCGTTTCTATGCAGCAAGGCATCGCTCACACTAGCACGATGTGAAGACGACAACCACTGGCAGGTCAGACCTTCGTCTTCCCGCTGTTTCGCCGAGGATCAGATCTTCGGAGATGGCTGGCAAATACGTTAACGTACATACGTGCTTCTTGCAGCCTATTGTGTTGCTTCGACGCAAAGAACTGTCCATTTGCCCGTTGATTTGAGGTCTGAGGATGATTACTTCGCTCTTAAATTTGACCCTGAATTTTTTTTGGATTGTTCTTTGAGTTTCTATTACGAAAGTACTTTGCAAATGTACTAACTACGTTATTATGTCTTTGGCCATGTTGCAAAGAGGAGTGATGTATTGATGTATGAATGGGTGTCCAAGAAGAATAAAGCGGAAAAGCGAAGTTTAAGACGAAAGGTTCGGAAACGTATTGTTCAAGTGACGAGCGCTTAATCACATTGTAATCGTCCTGACCTGCGACACCAACCCTCCAACAATGGCGCGTGCCTGGGAGCTCGACTGGAGGAGCCCACATCTCTCACTCTCGACGTGCTGGCAAAACCCGCTAAGAGTAGTGAATCGCATAGTGCAATCGCTCGATGGGCATATGTAGATCTTGGCTTGATGACGAGGGCTTGCCAGGTGCTGGTTCAATCCGCGAAGGCTGGAATACCCGTTACTGCAAAGGTAGCACTCGTAGTGGCGGCCGTTCCAGGATGCATCAGTCGCATAGAAAGTGACAACCTCGTTCTGAAAAGATCCACCAATCATGCGGGCGGGATCGGTGATCACATTGTTTCTGTCGTACTGCTGAACGAATTTGTTTACAGTCGAACGCGTCGCGCCAGAAGAGCATGTCCCTGATTCGAGGTGAAGGGCCAATGCGGAGGTCGAGACAAACCCCAGACCACAACCCCGCCCAGGGCAAATCGTGCTTTTGGGCTGATGGATGGCTGAGCGACGGTGGTTGTTGAGGTTGTTTGTGGATTGAAAGAGCTTGCGGCAAGGCACGCAGTAAAGGTGGGAGTGACGAGGTGATTGTCGGTGATGCTCGTGAAGACCAAGCTCATTTCTGAAGAACTGGTTACAATCCTTGCAGCGGTGGTGGTGACGTTCGTAGTGATCCTCCAAAATCTCTCGTTCTGAAAAGTGCTCGTTGCAATGCTGGCAGTAGTGGTGAAATGGGCTTTGCACATAGTGTTCTTTAAGCCCTATCCAGGTAGCAAACCATTTATCACAGTTGGTACAGTAAGCCATTGCGAGATGGGCGAGATAAGAGCGAAAGGAAGAAAGGGAAAGGAGTCCTTTGAACTCTAAAATCGAAGAGCAGGCAATTTTAAATAGGCGGCCAGTGCGTCGGAGTTGAAACATTCCCTTTGTCGTCACCCCAAAGCCTTTGACCTGCCCTTTTCAGATGCGTCGACAACTGTTCGTTGCACACACCGAGAGTACGTTCGTACTCCTAGTCTTCATGTGTCCCTAGGACCAACGCAAGAAAATGACGTTACAAAGTTGTCCACTCTGAATTGATTTCCTCATTGCCGTAATCATGGTGGCCTTGCTCTGTTTAATTTACTGTTATCGTTCGTTCCGACTCAAAGTCTCAATCCTCTTTAGTCTGGCAGAAACCACACAGAACCGTCACGTTGTACAGGACTAGCAAAAATGCATATACATATTGAAAACTTCCATTAGTCGTTATAGGCGAAAGGTCAGCGTACACCACAAAGCCGACCGTGGTCGGTATCAAGAGAGCAGGCGCTGAAATCAGATGCGTCGAGGATATAGCTTTTGCGATTCAAATGTCAATTATTGTGCTAATGGGCGCAATAAGCTCGGTAAGGTCATGGAATCGCATTCATCTTCAAATGGCGCTGAAATTAGAACATTAGCTTTCAAAGTATGCCGCTGGAGTGTTTTCGTTTTCTCACCGAGGATAATGGAAATCTCCAGCCGCCCTTGTTGTTGAAGTGAGAGCACGGCCTCTGATCGCCGCAGCTTGGCCCAAATCATTTCCTGAACCACTTCGAAATCTTCGCCATTGTCGGTTTTGATTGCGTACATAAAGTCCGTTACCCTCAAGGTCAGCTTTGCGAAGCTGGGAAACGTCGCAGAGTCAGATAACAGAGTGAGGAGGCGGTCGAGTGAACTGCGATGAAGCAGCTCATGCGGGAGCTGCCTTCCGCGGAATAAACCGCTGATTGTTACGCCAAGAACCAGTTCCGCTATGTTGCTGGGCGAATGGCTTGTGAGAATGCAACACTGAAGCAAATCAAGCAGCCATGGCATGGCCTGGGATGGTTCTCCCTCATCTTCATCTTAGTCTTCGGAGTCCTCTGCAGCGCCGGTACCAGGGGATGATGGCGTTCTGTCTGTCACATATGCACCGATGTGTACGTGGAAGATTCTAAGGGTCGGAACCGCCGCCAAGTCTAGGTCCCTGGTTGAATACCTTGTGCGTTGGGTACCCAATTGCACTGCGAGAAAAATAAGTTAGGATGGAGTGAATGGAAACTGAGTATTTCGTACCTTCCATAGCCGGAAAAAGAATAAGCTCCTCCAAATTTTCAATATTTTTGAGCAGGACAGAGAGTCCGTCATGCTCATCGTCCGAAGCTCCAAAATATAAGCAACGTACACCAGAGATATCCATGTGTAACATTGTTTCCAATACTTTCGCAGGTACGAAATAACAGAATTCCTGGTAGTCAATATGCAGACTTTGAAGCTTGCGTTTGTCGCCACTAGGAGGTGGTACAGAGGCCAGATTAATTTTGAGATCTGGGAAATTGTCGTAGCGGGCGCTGGTTACCATGTGGAGATATTTTATAGAGTTGCTCCATTTCGCGAGATTTACGGGCATTCGATGTAAACAGAGTACGGTTGACGGGAGCGTCGTGGATGAAATTTCGCGCGCGAGCAACTCCCATCAGCCACAGCCACAAGTAACCATCACCCAACCTGGTACCAACGGCCATCGCATTAGCATTTATGAAGAGATTTATTCTTCCAGATTAACGGTATGCACAGTACCAGTATGTAACTAGTAGTAAATGTCGGCTAGACCAATTGACATAGCAGAAAACATATCCCAAGCATTAGCCAAAGTAATAACAGGGCTACCCAGACCATTGTGAACTAAACGTGCGGCCACATCGAACTCATGCGTAAACCACCTAAAATGGGGTGCGCGGGGACCTACTTCGGGCTCGATGTGAGCACGAGTGAGCGCCTGCATCTCCTCGGGCACGGGTATCAAATAGTTCTTCGCGTGAATGTCATACTTCTCAGGGTTGAAAAATGCGTCAGCTGGAATATGACCTGATGGCATGAGCTTGTTCTTCTGCTTTCGCACGCGGTGGTAGTTCCAGTAGTCCCGGAAGTTGTCTAAGGCCTGCTGCACTAAAGGCACAAAGACCCAATAGAATAATGAGCTAAGTCATG
>ML210382.1:22814-33795 GCA_004369085.1 Coprinopsis marcescibilis | reverse complement strand
TTCACTTTTCGTCGGCGAATCATAGCCTCTGCTTTTGATTCTGTTTGTTCATTGCTACCTTGTTACTTCATTCGTCACTCCTTCATCTGTTGGCATTACTCTTTTGTCTGTCATTTGTTTGCCTGTCACCCTTTGTTTTTTGCTCTTTTGTCTGTTGCTCCTTTGTTCGTTGCTTGTCTGTTGCTCCTTCGTTCATTGCTTGTCTGTTGCTCCTTGGTCCATTGCTTGTCTGTTGCTCCTTCAATTGTCGCTTGTCTATTGCTCCTTCATTCGTCGCTTGTTTGTTGCTTGCTTGTTGCTCCCCTATTCGTCGCTCATTCTTCGCTCGTTTGTTGTTCATCGCCTGTTGCCTGTCACCCATTTACCTGTCACCCTTTGTTTTTTGCTCCTTCATCTGTCGCTTGCACCTGTTTTGTCAAGATTTTATTGCTCCTGCTCTGGTTTCATCAGTCGTCGTATTGTCCCTACTTGACCAATACTTGACTACCACCAGGCAACTATACCCTGATGCTATCCTTGTATCAACCTCTTATTGCTACCTTCATAATAACTATTACTTTGCCAAAGTCTGGAGTCCGATTCGAGCTGCTGGCTGAAGACCACTGCCTAGCTTGCCCAATCTCTTTTGCATGACCTCTAAAGAGGGCCACACAGCATGCTCAAGCTGGCACCAATAGTGCTGCCCACCATACCATACTGTTATTCCACACTCTACATTTATTAAAAATGAAAAATAGTACTTTTAGCAAAATGACCATGGTTTTAGCGATGCTACATATTAATCAAGTGGTAATGCAAATTTTGTTGTCGGAGGGATTTGAACCAGCAGCTTCACAGAATCGGTAGTCATCGTTATTCACAGAAAAGGCACCGTTAGACTGTTACACTATCTACCAATTTTAAATAAAGACCCTAAGACAGTATATAGCCCTTTAACTTTCAAACTCAGCAGTGATAGGCCATCGCTGGGGCCGATAACAATCTCCTGCCACTGCTTTCCTATCTTCCACACCATCATCTCTGTGCCTGTACATTTTCTCTACTATACCTACTATGGGCCATAAAATCAAGTCAAACTTGACTGCATGTATGTATAAAAGACTTTTGTGTTGGGCTGGTCTAATTATTCTGCTGTAGTCAATGATTATCTCGCGCAGATAAGCCTTCGCTTGGTAGAGGCTGCTGCAGCAGGGAATGTACCTGAAGACATGCAGGCCTCTATTATGGCCAATGCACCATTCTATGGAAATTTTGGCACTGCTAATAGTCTTAATAGCCTCACAGTATGCATACAAATTGGCCTATGCCTTTTTTCATTAATGCTTATAAACCTATTGCATAGTGGGCAGCATTTTTGCATGAAGCAGTGCGGTCTACTCCACCAGATGCTGCATATGCTGCCGCTTTGAGCTCTTTGCGCACTATGGCACTCAACCAGGGGGCTGCATCTCATCGGGAGAAGCGCAGATTGGTGAGCTTTAGCCATAGTTTCTCTAGAAATTAACTTTATTAAAAAAATTATACTAGTTTCATGGTTTGCACCTTATAGATGGTGCAGATTATTCGATTGCCTCACTCATTTATCAGGCCGAATCCCTTGCTGAAGCTGCTGATAAACTTGAGAGCAACCTTGGTATAAAGCTTGTCTTGCGCCACTGATCTATTGCGCACAGCCTGTCATCGGATTTCCCGAACATGCAGTACCATGATTTCAAGCATGGGTACCAGCTGGTCGAGGATAAAGAGTATCTGGATGCCCACAAGATGGCTTATCTGTGTACCAAGGAAACAGGATTCTATCTTGTTGCTCCGACAGAATCAGTTATTTTTATATCTGAAACTGGGGAGCCATCTGGTGAGTTAGTGGATCTATAATTCAGCTATGAACTTAACAACCTGTAATAGAGCCCTATGAAATTGAGATGGTTGTAATCCGTGATGTTTTTGGCAACCACTCTTTTGGCAACCGGCTTCTACAGTGGATTGGCATGGTAGTTGAGACTGCAGCTTATAACCGCTGCAATGTCCACGTAAGTAGCTATTTAGTTATTAAAAATAATATACTAACCATATATCAGCCTAATGTTCCAGGGAAAATGGTTCAGATTGGAATGAATATGGGCCCGTGCCATGCCCGTGTCTTGGGCTGGGCAAAGTCATTCACCCAGAACCTTAGCACTGAGGAGAAGGTATCGCAGGATACAGATCTTATTGGTGCAATGAGTATTCTGTGGTGCTTGGCCAAAGCCCAGCTTCCCATAGATATCATCCACCAGATTACCACCTTTCTGGATGAGCAGAGTTATCCCATGATGGGCACTCAAAATCTACCTGCTGGTAAGTTTTATGTATAGTTTCTTTTGGTTATTTCTCAAAATTTCCAATAGAGGCTGGATTTTCAGTCAGTTTTGAAGGAAAGGAGTATCACTTCTCTCAAGCAGGAAGGGCTCCTCCAGAAGGGATAGCACAGACTGCATTTCATATGTAAGAACCACAGCCCTGTATTATGTTTATTACTGATAAATGTAATAGGCACTCTCATACTGACCCAGCACCAGGTCCATTGTCCTTTTCTATTGCATTGACTGCTACACACACTCCTTTGTCCAATTCTCCACTTCCTGCAGAGCTTGGTTCAAACCTTGTTGACCTGCCCCTCCAGGTAGTGGTCCAGTCTGCTGGTGGAACACTTGTTGCATTCAAACAAGAGCAGCTACATGGCACTACTACTCACCCAGGTGCTGATCCTATCAACTCTGGTATCTCGCTTGTGTTTACACAGCGGTGCTATGAGCATCTTTCTCAAATAATCAATACTGGAGAAGACCTAGTTTTCCATGGAGATCCAGCTGGTAATGACATGATTGCTGTAAGTGCTTTGCCTTTTTCTCTACCCATCTGATTTATAAATTTTGGCTCAATTTCTGGCATAGGCACGGGGTAGCAATGGAGCTGTTTTCTTTGGCCAGACAATTCCTATGGAGGAAGATTAAATCCAAATTAAATCAGGATCATCTTTGAAACATCAATTGTATAAATAGGAGCTAAAAAAGCCAAGCTGTATCTGAAATTAAAGGACTGGATAAGAGCAATATATATAGTGATCATGTACATGTTAAGTTAATTATGTTGTTGAGGTACTAGATGGTGATAATAAACATATAAGAATACCAGTTGCTAGTAAGTAACATAAATAAGAATCTATACAAGAAATTGGTCAATCATAGAATTCTTAGGCGATGAAATATCATTTTCGCTCAAGTGAAATGCCCACTGTTCATCTATATCCACAGCATTGCGGCATGGAATAGGCACACTAGCATTGTAAGACTGGGAATTGCAGAACAACCAAATAACTCCTCTCCATTTCTGGTACAAATTGCAGGTGTGATCTGAATATACATCAGTTTTGCAGATAAAGGTGATATACTCATACACACCATTTGTATTGCCTGTATTCCATGTCTTTAATGCAGCTCTTTCAGCCCATATATAGCTGTATGCCTTCCTTTTATATGTCAGCTGCACCCACCCAAGATGAGCAAGAATCTCAATCGAGGTAAGAATGTGGCCACCTGTTAAACTGGTGGTACTTTCAGCTGCAGCATCATCTTGATATGATGGAAGACCAAAGATAGCCAAGATCCAGGAGACCGAGCGCAAAGAATTTATCATCTCAGGAAGTGTTAACCCCTGTTGCTGATATGTTGCTGCCCTAATCATGGAAGAGGAAATGTGGTAGACAGCAAATACTTCTGCAAGTGCAGCTGATTCTGTTAAAGTACCAGCACTATCTGCAGAGGAATCACCTAGTGCCAAATTTGTATTGGCAATTGGCTGTTGCAAGGCTGAAACCCCACTTGATTCTACTATAATACAAATGTTCAGCTATCCAGTATATATAGCATTTATAAATGCAAAATTACTTACAGATGATGATTAGATGGTTCCAAAAACCAGATGGTATGGCCACAATGACAATGAAGTGGTATGATGGATTAAATCCAGAGAATGGCTGCCAAACAGCGATGAGCTGCCAGGATAGTGGATGTTCTACTGCGATCGCATACACACAACTGTTGGTGTCCAAGATCTGATGTCCATTTAATGGATTCTGAAAAGCATTGGTAAAATCAGGTATTCTCATGGTTTCAATTCCCATAAGTCCCCAAACCGACATTGGTCCAAATGGGATTGTTAGCAGCAATGCGATGGGCTGCAGATGTGGTCCCAGTACCATGGTATTTCTTTCGATTGCAGCAGACAGAAGGGGAATAAGAGTTTGAAGAGTGATGTAGTTTGTTTCTAGACTTTGCTGAATTTCTTGTGCTGGATACTGCATAAAAAGAAGTGCTGTGCCAGTAAATGGTGGGTGGTGACCATGTACATTGCCATTAGTCGGTGGCATATGATCGTCAACAGTTGCGAGTGTCACAGAAATGGCTGAAATAAGAATACATATAAGTTATCTGGAAACGAAATACCAAGTACTTACTCTGAAAGCCTTCCATCGCTTTAATAATGGGTTTAGATTCCCTTGAAGTATGGTAATGGCAATAATATGAATGATGTCGGTCACCAGCAGAGCAAATATTATATAATACAAACTTGATTTGGTAATAAATTATGATTAGGTAATACAGACTTGCATTTGTGGATCGCACTGCACCAGATGGCAAGCACCTTATCAATCATTCAGTCTTCAGCATTGCACCTATGGATACTAGTCCTCTACTCAACGAGTTTTGAATTCGCTATCATCACCTTGTTAGCCAACTACAAATTGCTGCTCAGGAAAATGAAGTCAACCCCAGGTTTTGGGAACATCTTGGAGACAATCTTGACGAGTTTGACCACCAAGTAGCCCAGGTATGCACAATAGCAAAAGTTTGATTTTGCAGAGGTCAATCCCAATCAAGCTTACAGTACCATTTGCAGTATAGACATTTATTTCCAGCTGAGGAGGCTCAGACTCTGGAATCCAGCATTACCATTATGCAAGCTGATATATGTGCTGGCCACTCAATCTCTATCACCCAGTCACATCATGGCAGACCAACTTTAATCCAGGAAGTTCATACAGGCCAGCAAGGACAACCATCAATGCATATTGATTGGGACTTCCTGCAGTGGGCTTATACTTTGTGATCAGTATCAGCTATTCCTCAATTTCTTGGTGTTCATCGCAATACTGTGCGGACAGCTTTACTTAGCTCTGGAATTGCTCAGCCACAACCAGCTCCATTTTCACATGACAACTCCCTACTCTGCAATGGTGGTAACTCTACTCCTACACCCAACGAAACTCAGGCTAGCAACAACAACACTGATTTGTTGGACCCTGACCTTTTGATACCCAACAACCTTCAAAGCAAATCTAATGTCCACAATCCAATCTCTTACACTGCTGTTGTATCCCAGCTATCTGACCAGGAGCTCGACGAAAGAATTTCCTGCCTACGCCAAAGCTTCCCCCAAGCCGGTATCACCATGTTGCATGGAATGCTTCTGCAGATTGGAGACTGGGTGCCAAGGTCATGTATTCAGCAATCACTTCTTCAGATTGACCCTGTTCATTGGGTATTTGAAAGAATCCGCATCCGCCGGCAGGTATATTCAGTCCCAGGACCAAACTCACTCTGGCAGCATGATGGACAGCATGGCAAGTGTGCATGTGTAGCAAATTTTATTCCTAATAATTCCTAAAACAATCAACAGGTCTGATACATTGGGGGATTGTTATCCACGGATTCATTGACAGTTACTCCAGGCTAATCACTGGACTGCAGGCTAGTAACAATAATCGTGGAGAAACTGTATTGGACTTGTTTTTGGCTGCCTCAGAGGCATATGGAGTCCCTTCCCATCTCCGTGGTGATCATGGAGTGGAAAATATTCTTGTTGCTGCATGGATGGAGGAGAACTGTGGGGAGCGACGTGGATCCTATATCTGGGGCAGGTAAGTTATATCTTAGGAAACTCTTGATCTCTTACCACGACGTAGCACAGCCTCTGGTCCGCACTGCGTTCCTAATAGAAGGCCCTCAGCTACTCATAGAGCATCATAGAGTAATCACATAAATCACACACCCTACCTAAAGGCAACGCTCCCAAACCTATACGTACAAAGAAAGAGAAAAATGCCCCCCCAATCACAACAGAGAAGAAGCGAACAAGGTGACAAGCCCGACATCCCCGATCCCGCCAGCGCGAGGAAGATCCTGCTCAAAGAGGGAATACTGAAGACAGAAGAAGAGGGGAACTCATGGCAATCGATGATCGACTGCCTAGGAAGGTATAGCGAAGGAGGGACGTCAACTATAATGACGACAATCCAAGTCCATCGCTGCTTCGCCGCGGTCACAGTGATGATGAAAGAACTACTCACCAAAGACCAGGCTCACGAAGAGGCATCTAGCCAAAGACACACAGAGATGAGGACACTCCTCAAGGACGAAATCGACTGTGCAAAAGACGACCTCCAAACTGCCCTCAGAAGCGGACTCAATGACATACAAAAGATAGTGGAGGACCTTGCCAAGACCCACCCCCCAGGCAATACATGCCCCAACTATGCCAGCGTAGTCGCAACAAGCACCTCACCTAAGGACGCCAGAATCATGGCCAGACACCCGATAAAGCAGCACCAAACAGTTATGGCCATACCCCCCAGAAGGCGGAGGGCTCAAACCCGATATGGACAACATCCAACTGAAGAAAGCGGTTCAAGAAGCTCTAGAGGCCATAACAGGCAACAACAAGCTACGAATCCGAACAGCACAGCGACAAAAGGGAGGAACCTCAGTACTAATCGAAATGTCAACTAATGAAGGAGCCGACTGGCTCACGAAGGACAACAACACGTTGAAACTAGCAGAAAAACTGAGGACCAAGATTATCGAGCGCAACTACACAATGATCGTGAAATTCGTTCCACTGATGTTCGATGAAGAGAAGGAAATAACAGAAATACTCGAAGACAACGACATCCCGAAGGAAGAACTCATCTCCCTCCGGTGGATCAAGCCAAAGGAGAAACAAGCCCCCACTCAGCAAGTAGGACACATGTTACTGACACTAACTAACCCAATTACCGCAAACAGGTGCATAGAGGAAGGCCTCGCAATACACAGTCAAGCACGAACAATGGAAAAGAGCAAGAACGAACCACTCAAATGCCTTAAATGCCAAAAATTCGGACACTACGCAAAGGACTGCCTACAGCAACACGACACATGCAGCGGGTGCGGAAAGGACGGACACAGGGCACTCAACTGTACCAACAGAAATGAATGCCGATGCATACACTGCAACACCAATGACCACTCCAGCTCTGACAGATCCTGCCCAACCTTCCTAAAGAAATGTGGGGAACATGATGAACGTCACCCAGAAAACCTTCTACCATACTTCGTCACTGACCAGCCATGGACTTGGCCCAGCACGCGAAGGGAAATACCAAACAGCGGATTCACTGCGAGGTGGAAACCCGCTAACCAGTGCGAACGCAAACTAGCATCAAAATCACCATCATTCGTGGCCATCCAGCCCAAGGGACACACAGGAAACGCTAACAGATGAGATAGGAATGGAATGACACCCACTACCTAACACATGAACGGAAACAACAACAATAACCACAACGGAAACACGACAAGACAAAACGGTAACGACAACAACAGATTCCACTTCAAGGCCAGCAAGAACAGGTTACGGATCCTACAGCTGAACATAGCGAAATCACCAACTGCCCAACTCGCCCTACTCAACGACACCTACCTGAGCAAAGATTGGGACGTCATCCTACTCCAAGAGCCAAGCCTAACGTACTACAGAAATATCCGAACCCCCTCTCACTACAGGCCAGTATACCCGCCTGGACACCACGATACCAATAACAACCCACGATCAGGCATATGGATAAACACCAAACTCTACACAAACTCTTGGCAAGAAATCAACATACCAGGCACGATAGACGTAACAGCAGTGCAATTCAGAGACGGAGACAACAAGCTAAGCATATTCAATGTATACAATGCATGTGAAGATGACAAGTCCCTAGATGTGTTACGCTCATTCATGGAAGCAAACAGAGAAGATACATATGGTAACGGAGGTCAGGCCATGTGGTGCGGTGACTTTAACCGTCATCACCCCCTCTGGGACGATGATGCCAACGTCCGACTGTTCACCAACACAGCACTGGAGGCTGCAGAACGGCTGATCGACCTGACTACAGAATACGACATGCACCAAACACTACCAAAAGCCATCCCAACACTGTGCCACCAACGCACCAAGAAGTACACTCGCCCTGACAATGTATTTGCCACACGAGGAATACAAGAAGGACTCTTGTACTGCAAACAGTCCCTGAGCTACGCCCAGCCCGCACTGACCACTTCCCCATAGTCACAGTAGTTGAATTCCGCAGAGAGCCCACTCCACGCCGACCCACCTGGGACTACCGCATGGCCGACTGGGGCGAATTCAAGGAAGTTCTAACCAATCTCCTAGAAACCCAGGAATGGCCAACAATAGAAGACGAAAATGACTTTAACACACAGGTAGAAACTCTGACCGATGTACTTCAAGAAACAATACACACAACTGTCCCCATAAGCACAGGATGGTCGGGAGCAAAGCGATGGTGGACAAAAGAGCTATCGGATAAAAGAGCTATCAGATAAAAAGAAGGAAATCGGGAAGCTGAGTAACGAACTATACAAATACAGAACAGCTGAAAATCCAGCGGACAGGGAGAAACTCATGAATATGGAAGCGGCATTCAAGAACATGATCAAACTCGCCAAGCTGGAACACTGGGAGGAATACCTCGAAACGGCAGAGGAAAACGATATCTGGACAATCAGCAAATACATAACAAACCCAGTGGGAGATGGTGGCCGCCAACGCGTGCCATCCCTACGACCCGCTGGCCAAAACAGGGGCACAGAAGTAACCAACAATCAAAGCAAGGCCAGCAAACTGGCCAAATCCTTCTTTCCCCCAAAACCAAGTGCCTCAACTGTTCCCACTAACTCTAATTACCCAGATCCCCTAGAACCGGCCCTGCCGATCACCGAGGAAAGGGTCAAGGAGCATATCAAACGGCTCTCCCCATACAAGGCCCCAGGCCTCGACGGTATTGCCAATGCTGTATTCAAAGAATGTGCTGACATACTCTCGCCCATACTAGCCCACATCTTCACCGCCGCAATATAAAAAGGACTATACCACTCAAGCTGGACGGAATCCATCACATGTGTCCTCAGGAAACCTGGAAAACCCAACTACCAACAAACCAAGGCATACCGACCTATAGCATTACTATCCACTACCGCTAAGCTCCTATCGTCCATAATTGCAGATGACATATTCAGACTGATAGAAGCTAACACTCTGCTGCCAGACACGCACTTCAGTGGCCGCCCCGTTCGTTCCACCACTGACGCACTTCACTACCTTGTTGACAGGATCAAAACAGCATGGAGAAAATGAAAGGTAGTATCAATACTGTTCCTCAACATTGAGGGCGCGTTCCCAAATGCAGTAACAGACCGAGTCATACATAACCTGCGACGACGGAGAGTACCGGAAAAGTACACCCAACTGATCACAAACATGCTAAGCAACAGAAAGACCAAACTACGCTTCGACGATTTTCAATCGGACTTCATAAACATTGATAACGGCATTGGGCAAGGATGCCCGCTCTCCATGCTCATCTACATCCTGTACAACGCTGACCTGCTCAATATACCCAGGAATCCGCAAAAGGAAGACGCAGTAGGATATGTAGACGATGCGATCCTTATTGCTGTAGGCGACACATTTCAAGACACGGTCAACACATTACAGGACATGATGGAAAGAGACAAAGGCGCATTTGAATGGTCAACTAATCACAACTCCAGGTCTGAAATCACCAAAGTGGCGGTAATGCACTGCACCAGGCAAAGTATCACAGACGAGAATGGCGAAAAGACCCCAGCCCATCAGAGTGCACCCCTGCTTATCCTAAGAGGACAGACCATAGAGGAAGTCTCGGAATACAAATACCTAGGGGTAATAGTGGACAGAGAACTAACATGGCAGCAGCACCTGATGTGAGTGGTAGAACAGAACACCAAATGGGTCAACCAATTTCGAAGAATGGCTAACCAAGCCAAAGGTATCAACAAGCGACTAATGAAACAACTCTACAGATCAATAGGCATACCAAGAATGACATACGCGATCGACGTATGGTACGTACCACCGTCAAAAGCCCCAGGGGCAAGAAGAAGCACCGGGTCGGTAAGAGCGACCAAACTCCTTGCAAAGATCCAACGAACGGCTGCTATCGCCATCATGGGAGCATTGCGCTCAACAGCATCAGACATCCTCGATGCGCATGCGGACATACAACCCATACAAGTAACCCTCAAGGCTGCCTGCCAGCGCGCGTATGCACGTACATGCACACTACCAGTAAGCCACCCTCTACACCACATCGTAACTGAACAATTTCGGCAAAAGGACAGCAAACGAGCCCATGCGGGGCCATTCACACTACTAGCAAGAATATTTCAAACAGACCCAGCAAAAGTAGAAAAGATAGGCCCACGAACACGACAAGCTGGATACCAACCATGCTTCGACGCCAACATCGCACTGACAAGGGAGACATCCATAGAGCAGGAGAGAAGAGACGAAGCCCCCATCCGAATCTACTTGGACGGCTCCAGGTACAAAGGAGGTGTCGGAGCAGCAGCAGTGCTATACAAGGGAAACACACTCCAGCCACACCGAGTAATGCGAATGCACCTAGGAGATGAAAAAGACCACTCGACCTACAAAGCAGAAGCAGTAGGAGCAGTAATGGCAGCATACATGGCGATACTGACTGGTAGTGCCCTAATAGGGCATCAGAAGCTAACCCTATACATAGACTGTCAAAGCGTCATCCAGAGCCTCATAACAGCAAAACCAGGAC
>ML210382.1:0-16628 GCA_004369085.1 Coprinopsis marcescibilis | reverse complement strand
CAGTACGCCTCTCTCCCACCAGTGGCGGGGCCCCAGCTGGACGGCCCCTATGCGTGACATCAGTCACAAATGATGGGAACAATAGTTTGAATGAATTTCGTCGTGCAAGTCATTATGCAAAACACTGTAAGAATCCTGGTACGTGCTAGGATCACATTCTGATCAAGAACGGAAAGAATCCCACAAGATTCATTGGATCCAGACTTCGACGTTCACAACACGGTGCATATCCAGATCACCTCAACCGAATTACCCCGTGCCTTTTCCAAGGACCACTACCAAGCTCAGACACACTGCAGCGGCACCTACTACGTACAGTTTCAATCACATTCTTCGCCTTCTTTCAGTCTGACCACAAAGCGCCTATGTTTAGGCACCTGGCTATCCAGATTCCACGATGACCTGGCATTTAACCTTTGATCAGGCTTCTTGCAAGTTCGACCTGGTGTTCAGCCATAATTCGTTTCCGCTGTCTATTGGCTTTGCATTTGGAAATTGAACTCGCCACCACGGGGGTTTCTTTCAACTGTCCCCAGCATCGTGATGGGTGGGCCCATGTAGCTTACCCTGCAATGCGTGCAAGCCTCGCTGCAGACGTTCCTTGCTCCCTTATCTCCGGAGACGTGGTTTGGGATGTTCTCACAGGATAGGTCGACAGCCTGATTAAGCGCCAGTGATGCTTCGACACGCAAGGCATAGCCCAGGGTAATACATCAAGTCCTGCGCAAGCACTGGGCAGTTGTAGAGCTGGTAGACACGATATTTGCCTCTGCTAACCAGTAGTTTCTCCATACTGTCAGGCTTAGGCACGGTCCGCACAGAAGACTGATGCACTTCGTCTAATTTTTCGGACAGTATGTCGACAGGTTAAGCACCTGCACTCCGTTTAAAAGCATAGCTTACAAATAACTGTTTAAAAGGTGGTCTGGCGCTCAGACAGAGCTGACGGGGTAAATACTCTTTAAACGGCATGGCAGAGGACTGGTCGGTATATCAGGCTGGGTACTGTACTGTTTAAACAAAGTTTAAACAACACTGAAACACTTCGAGTCAATGTTTATTCGACTCGGTGAGGACGAGTAGGACAGGGGGCCTGCTGGTTGAAGGGATAGTATTGTAGCCCTTTGCCACGAATTCTCTCGTGTTTCGCAGTGATTCACGATTCACTTCACCTTCCTATTCCATATACCATTCTACTTTTATGTATTTCATTTAACCCTCGTATCAATGGTACCAATCTTTATCCCTGTAGCTTTAGCAAGTATCCCATGTAGCATGTATCGTCCATTTCAGAGAACCGAGTAAACGAACAATTTCGAAGATTCTCAGCTTGACACCTTGCGACCTCAGAGCCTTTTCCAATGTTTCCTTTATAAAGTGGGTATTTCTACTCACGAATTGAGGTGTTTAAAGGAATTATATGCCAGCCCAACGAGCATCACAGCGAGGGATTATTGCACCCGACGGGTTTATACCTCGATGCAGAACTCAATCACCGCCTGACGATCGCCAGACAAATCTGCGAGTCAATCGCGCACCACGGCACACCGCCAGCCATACGCAACAACGAGCCTACAGCTAAACGTTCGTCTCATGTCAGTTCCAGTATGACAGGGCCTAGTACAGCCCGTCCGATTAGATTAGATTGGCTCGTGGCTGTGCCACCACTGGCAATTCACAACGTACCTTTTCCTCTGCCCCTGGCAGCTAGACGACCGAGCCAGCCAGTCAGTGTCGGTGCCCGTACCTGGGCAGTGGAGCGTCCCCGCGGACTACCCACCACTCCATCGCCTGCGTCTGAATTACTGAAGCTCACCCATCTGTATTTCACTGGCCCTATTGGTCGTGCCGACCCGGCTGACAAGGCTCTTCCCACGATATCCCGACACCAACGTCGCTTCCAACTTTTCCATCTCCCAACACAGCCCGTCACGCCCACATCCGTGCCCAATAACTCCAGAGAAGTTCAGAAGACAACGATTCCTCGATAAGACCGACCACCAACCAAAATACCTCTAAAAGCCCAAATTCGCCGGCGAATTTGAAGCGTGATGGTTTATGTTCTTGTGGGAGCGATTGGAGCACCCCATAGATGACTCGAGTGACGGTGGTCGATAAGAATTTGGAGTTGGCTTGGGACGAAGCTCGCTGAGCGACGCGAAGGCGAAAGGCGCGACTGTAGTAACGTGAGTCGCCCTCCAAGTTCTAACCTACAACTGCTACAAGACATACTAATGATCATCTCAGATCAATAGTCACATCGCGAACCCAATGCTAAACTTAGTCACCAACCAAGGGCAACATCACTGCTCGCCACGCAACAATCCTTCTCCATCTCGTCTTTGGATATACCCATCAACACCACCACAACTCGCCCTCACGTAGACTCCATCCCATCGCGTCACAGAAGTATGGCGAACCGCGTAGCATCGGAGAATTAGTCAACGGGAAGCTCAGAAAAAACTCTACAAACCCAACGGCAGAAGTCAGAACCCCTGGCAATGCTGCATGACCACTCTCACCTTCCACCCCTATCGATACCGTTAACCCAACATCTACTCATCCCACTGCCAGCACATAAATGGTCTCAGTGTAACCTCCCATGCACCAATTACACTGTACAACAATGCGTTTATTCACCCTGCTCTCGCTCTCCCCCTCGCATTCGCCTTCCCCTCCACCTCTCCAAACTCCAAACGCTCTGACAGCCCCACCCTCGCAACAGACATAAACAAAGACTGCATCAACAAGCCCAACCACCTGCTCGCACCTCCCGCCCCATGGGGGAAGAACATCACACTCACAAACGTCCCCACCTACATCGTTACCCCACCCGTACCTCCAGGGTCCCCAGGCCTCCCAGGGCTCCCAGGACCACCAGTCACAATCACACCCCGCCCCTCCAAAGTGATCCTATTCCTCTCGGACGTGTACAGTCCCTTCGACATCAACAACCAGCTCGTCCAAGACGGGTTCGCTGCAGCTGGTACGTACCTTGCAGCCACCTACCTAGCTCCCGTCGTTGAATAGGCTTCCATGTTTTGGGCCTCGACTACTTCTACGGCGACCTGATCAGCAAGCACGAAGGCGCATCAAACGAAGAGCTCATGGCTTGGCTTGCTAAATCGCGCACGCAGGCGGACGAGGCGCTGCCCAAGTGGATCAAAGCTGTCAAGGAGATTTACGGTGAGCTTTCCGTGTCAATTTCGACGTCGTTTTTCTGGCTTGGATGGGCGTTTGGTTGAGCATTTGGTCGAATGTTCGGCTGGCGATTTGGTTTTGGTTGGTCGCTCTCTGGTATGAGGCTTGAGGTTCGCATCTCTGTCTGCCTGTCCGCCGGTAATGCGAGTCCTCTTCGCACACCAGCGTCCTTCCATCCCTAATCTCCTCATCCACCCCGAACCTCGCACTCCTCACAATCTCTCAAAACTCCAACTTTTCACGCGCCTTTCTCCCTCCCCATAACTCGAGTCTCAAACGCGCTAACCTGCCCTAACCTCATAGGCCAAGACGCAAAGTACACCACAGTCGGTACGTCCCGTCTTTTGCATTTCTCATTTCTTTACAAGTCTCACACGAACTTCCTGTGTAGGCTACTGCTTCGGCGCGCCCTACGCGATGGACTTGGCAGCTACGGATGAAGTTGTCGCCGCTGAGTTTGGAGTTTAATCTCTCGCATCCACCCTCCTTTTGCCCACTCACGCATGTATCAACCAACAACCACTTAGGGCTCCTTCGGCCCCCAAAATATGGGTGTATTCTTATTTTGATGCCGGCGATATTTCGCCGTAATTGGAAATGTGCTATTCCATGTCTGATGGAAGCCCCTATCACATGGGAAATCGTGGACGAGACACAAATTCTAGTGGATTTACACTGTTTGAGAGTGCATATAAGTAGAGAGATGTACTCAAATGACGCATTCGACCACCCATGCCCATTACCCGAATCACAGCTGACCAGAAACGGCAACTTCTGGCTGCTGCCGCTTTTCTTCTGAATGTTGTTACTGTTGCAACACAACTCTACACTTCTCCTCTGTATTGGAAACAGCCATATCACAACTCCAAGCTTTCGGGTGCTGAGTGGGTCGATGAACTGATTAAGGGCCATCCAAAAAGAATCTGGTCAGAACTCGGCATGTGACTTCACGTGTTCCTAAATTTCGTGCATGAGTTGTGAGTCCTTTGCAACCAGACTGATTCACGAAATGGGGTGACACTGAATGAGCAGGTTGCTATCTTTCTGTACATGTGCCGCACAGGTCTCTCAGTGCAGCATGTGGGGGAAAGGTTTCGACGGTCAAACGAGACTATCACCATGTAGGATCTTGTCTCATTTCATTGATAACATTGCTTATCTACACATTTAGATATTTTCGCAAAATTCTACACAGTATGTCAGAGGTAATGCTGGCCCCAGTATCATTGTTCCAAGTCCAGCCAGAGACCTGCTGGATTGCATGAACAACGCTATAGATCTTCCGTAGCTGTTCCGCATATTAGAACAGGAGATTGCAATGAGATACCAAAAAGACTCACAGCCGAGTACTTGTTCTGACAAATTTTGAACATCTTTATGGCCCCGCGCGAATGCAGGTGGGCAATGAATGAGGCAGCCACCTCAAAGGTGGGCTTTTTAAAGTTTCCACCATCTCCAGCCTCAGACCGGTGCTCCAACAAGTAGTCGAGCAGTGCAGATTCTTCAGCCAGGGTCCAAAACGCGGGAGTCGCTGCATTTGCCAGGGCCATGGTGAATGAGAGGATGGTCAGGGGCAAAGAAAGGTAGGATAAGTTTGCTTACCTCAATTCTAGCATGTTTTGAACCTGTGGGCACAATGGAACAATGAGGAATGAGGGAGGCAATGATATCAATCCGTTATCAGGATTACTGATGAGGCTGTGATCATATTGCGCACTGACCACTTACCATAATGAACGAAATATCGCTGGCATCAAAATAAGAATACACCCGTATTTTGGGGGCCGAAGGAGCCCTTACCCAGCCTCTCACAGCCGCATTTGCCCACCCCGCATTCCTCACCAAAGACCACTTTTCCAAACTAACCAGTACGTCTAATATCCTCGTGTGGAGGCAGTGGGTGCTAATGTACTTGATCTCTAGAACTGCTTTTGTTGAGCTGTGCTGGTGAGTGATCTCATCTTTTAACTGCCATCTCATCTTTTAACTACGATCTCGACTCAACCCTACACTCCTAACCCACCCAACCGGTATAAAACATCCAGAAACCGACTCGACTTTCGGCCCCCAAAACCTCTACAGCGCAGCCGACGTCCTTTCCGAGACCAAGAAACGCTATCACCTCCAGATGTTCTCAGGCGCGCAGCACAGATTCGCGACGCGTGCCGATCCGGCGGATGAGAATGCCGGTGCGTAACATTTATTTTATGCTGGTTTTTTGGTTTTTGTATGTGGGTGGAGACGTAAATCGTTCAGTATTTGGGTGTACCACGTCCATCTGCCGTTGTCTTGACCTTGCTTGGATTTAACACAAAGCTAATTAGTCCTGTTTAGTATGGGCCAAGGACGAGAGCTCAAGGAGCATCGTGGGGTGGTTCAACAGGTTCAGCAAGTGATGAAAGACTACAGTTGAGAAGGGAACCTGCATGGCTGCACATGCATCGATGGGAAGGGTAGATACTCTACCCACAGATTCATGTGCTGCCATATGACGGACGGTGGACTGATGCGGAGACAGAGATGGTTGGGCAATATCTCAAGGGTCGTTAGCAGTTTCTGTGAATGCGAAATGGAATTCAATCTCAAAGTTCATAGTTCAAAGTTCAAACTAGTGATTTACAGTACGCAACGCACAGCGAGACGAGGGTAACCTTTCTCGATTTCTCGATTTCAGGACATGACTTACATGTTGAATGTTGAAGGCTTGAGCTGTGTAGAGTCTAGACACAGGCAGCAGGCTCGGACGTCAGACAGACTTGATGAAAGAACTGGTGTTCAACTCGTTTAGAATTTAGTATCAACTCTCCCAACTGAATCTGTATTCTGGGCCGCATCGAATGTTCGCATTCATGAACTGATCTAGGCCCAATGATCAAAGCTAGCAAACTGTTTATTATTCACTTTAAGCATTAAATATATGCGATTGTCAAGGCTAGCCAAGCAGCCGGCAAGGAGCAGAGAGCGAGGTTTAAGGCAGCCCAATCTACCCTACTCTATTTGCCCTGCCCTAAACCTCTCGAGGCTGGTGGCACAAAGATACTATCATGGAAGTACATTAACCACAGAATCGCGAACTCATCAGACAGTAAACCAATCACAAAAGCCCTCCAAGCCACCATCAAACATCAGACCTTGCACAAGCCAACAATCTCCATCCCCATCACAGTGATCGCAGTGATCGCACATCCCCCTATGTCTAAAACAGGATCCACAGTGCCACTCCGCCCATCTGCTGGGCTACCTCTTCCTTAGTGGCGGAGGACAAAATGCGATTTGCGGGATGATCGCGAGAGAATGTCGAGAGAACGTCTGGGTTTCAAAAGCTGCAAGTTCAAGCTTCTCAGTGGGGTGAATGCTGCATTGGTCACGCCAGTGGTAGCTGGTTTGTCAGTCCTTCGCGGCAAACATGATGAGAGGAGGTGAAAGAGCTTAAATACGGCTCGCTATCGCTGATTTCCTCCAGGCCCCAGCCTCTAAGATATAAAGTAACGATCATCTCCCCCACATTCAGCAAAACTCAAGCCTCACATTGCGCAGAAATGCACATCCAACTCCTCCTGACCATAACCCTGACCATGGCATCCCCCCTCACCCAAATCCTTGCCCACCCTTCATTCACAACCCACTCCAAAACGTCCCCTCTCATTGCTATCGAAGTCGACAAAGACTGCCTCAATAAGCACAACTACCTCTCCCCAGACATGGCCACACCACGCGGGAAGAAGATATTCATCGCGGACGTGCCGACCTACTTTGTCGCTCCATCCCCCAAGGGAAAGTCTAAAATCAACAAACGTCTGGATGCAGAAAGGCCGCCGACAAAGGTGCTGCTGTTCCTGTCGGACGTGTACAGTCCGTTCAATGACAGTAACCAACTCGTGCAAGACGGGTTCGCCAATGCCGTACGTACCATTCTCCCTCTCCCCTTTGAATGTCATTCACTGACTCGACTAGGCTTCCACGTGCTCGGAATCGACTACTTCTACAGCGACAGTGTGAGCAACTATATCGGCAGACCTCAGGAAGAGATCCTCGCATGGATTGAGCAAGGGCGGCAACAGGCAGACGAGGCGTTGCCCAGATGGCTTAAAGGTGTCAAGCAGATCTATGGTGGGTGATATGTCTTCTTTCTCAGAATGCCTACCTAGTATAAATGGCATGTACATGTTTCTCACAGGTCCAAACGCAAAGTACAGCACAGTCGGTATGCGTTGCTCTCTAGTTGATATTTAGTATGATGTATCTCCGCATCGATATGTCATCAACTATGTTTACTTTAGGTTATTGCTTTGGCGCTCCATACACCATGGATCTTGGAGCGATGAATGAGGTGGTTGCCAGTGAGTTGTACTTCATTATCCCTTGTACCTTCAACTTTCAACTAGTTATCTATACCTGTATTTTCCAAATCATGCCCACTCGTTTCTCCACTCCATCGGATGCAATGGCCCACCCCGCCTTTCTCACCGAAGACCATGTCACCCAACTGACAAGTAAGTCCTCACATCCCATTCTTTCTTCTCCCACTACGGTCCATGCGTCCCACTGTCACTCACAAATGACCCAACCAGAGCCCGTCCTCCTCTCCTGCGCCGGTGCATAGCAGTACTACTCCCGCATATCATAACTCTTCAACCCATCCATCGAATAACATATGGTGCCACCGTCCGGATTATACACTTGCAGAAAACGACTGGACCTTCCCTCCAGAGAACCTAACTTGCGCAGCGGATCTCCTGCGAGAGACAGAAAAGAGCTACCACATCCAGATCTTCTCTGGGACGGAGCATGGGTTCGCAACTTGCGCTGATCCAGCAGATTCGAACACAGGTGAGTGCTCTGCATACCCTACCAACGAATCCCTTGCACTAGCGTGCTCTTCCAGTTGGACTTTGGTCCTTGAGCCTCTGAACCTTGAGGCGATGCTCCACTGTTCTGTCTGTTGCTCCTCCACCCTGTTTCGCCATCTAACGCATAGTCTTCTGTGACTGACACTGGTGTCTTAATTTGCAGTGTGGGCAAAGGATGAGTCGCTGAGGAGTATTGCAAAGTAGTTCAATAGGTTCAGCAAGTGACGTTAAAAGGCATGTATGGTTATCAAGGATAGACTGGGATGACAGAGTTACCCAAGATATAAGAGAATGGGGTAGCGTCGTGATTCCATATACAACAAGATAAATCATGGTGCATGTGCTGGTGTAGAGGCTGCGACATGGCTAGTCGCGCAGTTGTTTGGAATGGGAAATAGGCGACCAGGTGTGCACGGGTGCTAAAGTGCCGTGCAAGATGATTCGAAGCGGGTTGCTCATGAACTGGGGACCTAGAGGGAGAGTAGACGACTATAGTTCGAGAAAAACAGAGAATTAGCATGACAAGGACCTTCACAAACACTCACGAGACAAGATACGACAAGATGCAACAGAGCCCCACACAAGGGACTGTAGACACCACGGGTGTAGAGAGAGAAGGGAGAGTGGATAGTGAGCAAAGCAGGAAGGGTCGAGACGAGACAGAGAGAGAATAGGGGTGAGAAACATGGTTTATTTGAACTTGATACCCACTGGTAAATAGCTAAAGAATCTCGAGGCCAATGCCTCGGTTTTTATACTACGCAGGGATGGTCTGTGCTAAAAGAGTACAAAAAAACTTGTTAGGCCTTCTATCGCACCTAACTAAGACCTTGATGGGGTACAAAGAATCTTGTTCTACCATCTAAGTGCAGTATGTCCAAATATGGATAAGTAAAGTCCAAAAAGGGGAAAACACGATACAACAATCATGTGCAAAGGTTCGGTGGTCATGTGAGAGGGTGCATCGAGCTCCCTGAGGAGGCAAGACGCATCCTCTACATATCCCGGGAACTTTTTGTACTGTCTCCATGGGAGACAGTGCAAGCAAAGCCTCTCATAGAGCATGAGGCAAAAAAGGTAAAACTTTGAGTCCAAAAATAAAAAAACACCAATCCCAAGAAAATAAGCAACACTATGGTCAATTAAAGACAAACACAAAATATAAAATAAAAGGGGGAGGGGGCAAGAGCATACCAATCAGAAACCCAACCCAACATGTCTATCGTCCATGTCTGCACTTCTACTGCTGAACACATCCAAAGCTCACTCATCCAGCAGGTTGAGGTCGCTAAGACTTCGCTGGCAAGTGCTCTTGATGCTGTCTACTATGATGACAATGCAACCGATGTCATAAATACTGTGTTGATTCGTATAGTGAGTGAAGTACTGGTCTGGTGGGTGTTGGTGCTGACGATCGTTTAGGTCTAACTGTATAACTGGGATCTCTTTGTTAAGGAACTCTACCCAGCGAACATGGACAAGCACTTCAAGATTGATCACAACCTCCAGCATTGCATCCTCTACTTCGTTAACACCGTCGATGCTGTAGGGAAGCCGCTATACACTGATAAGACTTTTGATGCCCAAATTGCAGGGGCAAAACTCGTTTCCGATGCTGTTTTGGTCGAGACGTTCTGGTCCCAAAAAAGGTGCAATGTCCATCTTGCCAAGAAGTTTGCCAATTTCAATACTCATTTCGGGAGGGGGGATAATGGGACTGTAAGCGTGCAAGTAATGCAAGGGTGTATTGTGTTGTTAAAGCCAATGGGGGTGGTTGATGCTGTGCCAGTCGCAGTCAACAGGGTCAAGGAGGAGCCTGAGAAGGTTGGGGAAGCGTCCACTGTAGTTTAGACAATCGTTGGCCTAGCAGTCAAGCTCGCCGTCCCTATCGATCGTGTATTTGAGTAGTTCTTCAGCCGACAACTCTGTGATTTTGGTGATTTGAATTCGTTTGTTGAGGTGAGGGTAATAGGGGATGATTCGGTAGGCAGCGAAACGAAGCTTGGAAACAGACCCATCAAGTTCAGCCAGGATGTATGATCTTCGTTGAGTCCATTGCACTACAACCATTGGACCGACATAGCGAGGCTTATTCTTGTAACTGATTGACAAGTCGAGCTTCGAATTGCGCACAAGGACAAGATTTCCGGGTTGAAGGTCGAAGTTCTGAATTAATTCGCGGTACATCTTCTCAAACTTCTCGGAGGACCTGATACGCAATTTGTGTAAGGTATCCTTGACGGCTTTGAGATCCTCAGGCCGTTTTTGCAACATACAAGCACGATGGGTAATAAGGTCAATAGTGGAAAGAGGTGAACCGATGGGTGCTGTGAGCCACGTAGCTTCAGCAAGGTCGAACGGGAACAGGGGTTCGATGCCATGAGCAATGTAGTATGGCAAGTAACCTGTTGATCGCTGGATAGCCGTTCTCTCAGCCCACAAAACCAAGTATGCAAAATCAGATCATCGATGGTCCTGCCCATTCGTCGCTTTGATAAGTGCTTCCCTTACATCGAAGTGTCATCGTTCCACCAGATTCGCCTGAGAGTTGTAAGGTGAGATCCGGATATGGCATACCTGGTACTGTTTTGCGATGACATCCAGTGCTGCTACGAAGGGTGTCCCGTTGTCAGTGACGATCTCTTTGACAGCCCCCCATCGACAAAGAATCTGCTTGAAGATAAAGTCGGCAATAGCGGTGGCTGATTCGGCACGGAGGAGACAATACTCAGGATAGGAGGAAAGCAAGCAATGAGCATGAAGGATAAATTTGAAGCCGCTTGACACAGGCATAACCATAACATCCATGTAAACTTTCTGAAAGAGGTTGTTGGGCATTGGGACTGATGGTGGGATGTGATATCGGTGGACGTTTCGAATCTGACACTTGTGGCAGGTCTTGATGTACCATTTAATGTCGTCAAGAAGGTTGGGGAACCAGAAGAGTGTGAGTAGGCGGACTTGAACCATAAAAACTCCCGTATGTCCAAGGTTGTCGTGTGCTTGCTTCAAGAGTGCGTATCGTTTGGGTGGTGCTATTATGAGCTGGTGCTTCCCTAGATGATTGCATCGCCATAACCGGTCCTCAAGCATGAAAGATTTGGTGGAATATCAAACGAAGCGATCAAGTTGGCAGTCCTTCAGGTGATCTGGCGGCTTGGGTTTCCTCAGGAACTTCCCCACATCGATTACTAGAGCATCTTTCTGCAGTGATTTTTTGGATCGTGGAATGGCATCGGCCAATGTCATGTCATTGGTTTCTGTATCCAAGGCAAGGGAATAGCACAGCACGTCAGAAGGGGTAGGACAGAGTGACATGATGCGAAGGTCGGGGTTTGAAACTTGAACGTCAAGACTATTGGCCTTGTCAATCCATTGTTCGTAATCGCTGTCATCTTCGACATCATCATCTGGGGATGGCTCTCGCCAAGATAAACCGTCAGCGGCATGGTGAAGGCAGGCAGGAACATGTCGAAGCGTGAAGGTGAACAGAAGGATGCCAGCTATCCAACGATTGATGGTCACATTTGGCTGAATATCCGGTTTGTTGATCATTCCCTTGATGTATGAGGCATCCATTTTGACCACAAGGTTCCGGGCCCCAACAATATACAATTGAACGTCCTTGAGAGTGCGAAACAAGCCAAATAACTCATACTTTGATTGGGAATACCGTTGTTCAGTGTCGTTCCAGGTAATAGATCCATAATGGCTAGGGTAAAGAAGGCTGTCAGCGCCGGTTTGAGACAAG
Organism: Coprinopsis marcescibilis; assembly: GCA_004369085.1. Classification (NCBI taxonomy): domain Eukaryota; kingdom Fungi; phylum Basidiomycota; class Agaricomycetes; order Agaricales; family Psathyrellaceae; genus Coprinopsis; species Coprinopsis marcescibilis. The sequence goes on along the minus strand of ML210382.1, from coordinate 4,826 downwards.
ACATAACCACAGCCATAAATCGATGAGTCGACAGCAAGCACTGTTTCATGGTCCGTGGAGTAATCGATTGGTTGAATAGCAGGGCAGTTCTTCACTAAGTCTTTGAGGGCATCCATGGCAGCCATTTCGTCTTCTCCAAACTCAAACTCCATGCATTTTCGGGTAAGTCGGACCAGGGGAGCTGCAACAGCCGCTAAGTCTTTGATGAACATGCACACAGTTCCCACTGTCCTGAGGAAACCACGGACGCCGGTCACATTCTTTGGTGTTGGCCAGTCCAGAATTTTACGAACTCGAGACTTGTCAGGCTGTCGTCCTTCGTAGGTGCAGAGGTGTCCGATGATAACTGCTTCAGGAACACACAAGCAAGCTTTTGGCCCAGAAAAGGTCCCTCCAGCGTTAATGATCCTTGTCACCACACATGTCACATCATGGAGATGCTCCCACACGAAGTGCCGGATGCTGGGGTTCTCGGGAATTGATTTGTACACTCTGTTGTCAGTTTCATATTGGGTTGGTGGGCCTTTGACAGGTACGTCGTCAACAAAGGGCATTGTAACATGGGGGATTTCGTCTTGGAGGAGGAAGGTGAGGTCCCTGTGTTGAATCTGCATCGAGTTGGTGTAGCCCATGGGAATCCGAGTGAGGCGCAGCATGCCAAGTGGTGATTGAAATGTCATGAGATCCTGTGAGTCTGGATGGAGCTTTCTCTGGTCGAATCCCATCAGCAGGTCAAGTACCAAGTAGATTGAATAGCTGCCAAATGATTCGGCATATTGTTCCCCATGCAAAACACTTCTCCAACTCTCGCACCACATAGTGAACCAGCTTTTCTTCTTCACCCATCAAGAACCCATCCTCGTTCACCTTCATCTTCTCCTTCCTCTCTTGCGTATATCGTTCTCCTGGCGTAAATCCTGGGGGGTGAGTTGGAAGCAAAGGTAAGCCTTCAAGCAGGTCTTGTTCTGGCAGAAACTGACGTCGGATGCAAAACTTGGAAGGGAGGGTGGCCGGAATTGGCTTAACACGGTCTGCAACCTTCTTGTATTTGTAGTACGCCGCTTCGTATGCAGGGGTGGTGAATAATGATGACCATATGTTGTCTTTGTGATCCTCGGGGTCGATTGAAATTTCAAAAATGGAGATGGCACTGTGTGGAATATAATAGCAGAGCTGAGGTGAGTATATGATGTCGGACAGCAGAGTGTTGGTGGAAACTAATTCAGTAATAGATTGAGTAATATTAGGTGAAAGTGGAGGTTGTTGTGTATTCTGGTCTCCTCGGTTTCCATCCGAATCATTGATGCTTAGTGAAAATCCATGTTCAAGATTCCAGAACAGGGGACACAGCTTTGAGGGAGGGCTGGCAGGGTGAGTTTATTGTTCGAATTTGGATCCTGGAAGGTTGTCATGACTGATCCATTGGTGTTGTGAGCAAAGGTGGCAGCTGTAAGTCAGTGGAATGGTTGTCCAAGGAGCAGGTTGTAGGGAGTGTTGGGAACCACTTGGGCCTGCACATAGATGGTGAAGCCGTCTCTGCTGCCAATCTTGACTGGTAAGTTTTCGATCATCCCAAGAGTCGTTGTCACTGATCCGTTTGCTGATTCCATCTTTAGTGCTCGATGTGTTCGCAACAGACTCCCAGACCTTTGCCATAACTCCTTGCTTGCACCCACGATCTGCAACCCATCGTCAAATAGGGGATAAGTCCATAAGAACTGGGCTACAATTGCTTTGCAGGTCATGATATCCTTGGCTGCGTTTGCTACAATCAAGGCACCCTTGCACGGAGAAGGGAGTGAGGCGTGAAGGCACTGGGCTGTTGAGAGCTTGATTTTGTTGTCATTACTATCCACTATCACCAGGTTCGATACTCCCACCCCAGAAACCACCCTCTTTGTTGAAAGCCAGAGAGCACAGCTAATGCTCAGGCAAGCAGGAGGCCAATGTATACAACTGGGTAGGACATATTTACCTTGTGGTATGGGGTAGTTAGAGTTGCTTATAGCTTAGCAGGTGGTAGTTAAGAGGCAAGAGAGATTATTCTTATATGGCTAAACTACAGCTCTTATATACCTATTCTACAAGCGTATTAGTAAGCAAGTTACACACTACATGTGATAAGTAAATATATAAATAGACATTGCTAGAATGTTCCAGCATAGTCTAGACTCAGGTATGAGTCGGTATGAGTAATGATGACGCAAGTGGATGTGTTATGGTTTGTAATACTTTAGTCATGTATATGACATCAGCATATTCACTTAGTCACATATCTGACATAAGTGTAGTCGATCATTCTACGTTCAACACTCTTGAGCTTCAACTTCTCATAGACCCTTCCTAACACCTGGCAAAGACGAGATGATATCGCAACATGAGACTGTGATGGTCTGCTCCAACATTCGATCGATGAGTCTTGAAGTGCAGTCCGGGTCATCCACATCCAATACAAACTGTACTTGTGGCATTGTTGTGGGTGGGAGCTTGGAAACAGGAGCTGCTGGTTGTGGAGGTGATGAAGCTGGCTGTGCTTCCGTGGCCTTCCCTTATCCAAGCAAAGCTTCCTGGTAGGTTCATCCTTTTTCTCCTTCGTCACAAATGCTGATGCTGTCATGTCTCTGATCCTCATGAATATAGGTCGTTCCTCCTCTTCTTTGTCAATTTGCTCAATATGTGCGCTGGTGAACACCGTAGGGGACTGAGGTTGAGCGACTGGGATTCTGGGTGGAAGAGGAAAGACTTGAGCGAGGTTAATCAAGACAGGTGGTAGGTCTTGAGGAAAGCGGATGTTGGCACCTGCATGAATGTGGGGCATGATGGTGACTAGATGAACTGAGGCCATTGCCGCTGTCTGGTGTGAGGCTGAGTTTGTTGTGTTCCAATTGTCAATCCTTTCCTTCATATTGCGACCAGTGAGGCAAGTGGTGACAGGGGTACCATTTGGTAAGCAAATTTTGTACTCTTGGTTGTGAATGCACAATTTCTTTGCAATGTATTCCTCGATCAATGGGCATCCCCAAATGAAATGTGTTTGTTCTGAACAGAAGATACAGCTGTCTGGGCAAGGTCAAGGTGGGTACAATTGCTGGATGTTGTTTGGGTACGTGGCTGGCAATTGCTGGGATGTGGAGACTGATAGAGACACAGCTTTGGCTGCCAGAACTTTGTTGACTGTCGCGCTGATGATTGATGCTAGAGCTTCCATATCCAGGATCTGGAATAAGTTCGACGACAAGGACTGTTTCGAAGAATCAAACACTGCCCTTGTTGAAGAGTCCGGGGCAGAGGGCTCATCACGGTTGAGGAAGTTGAAGGCGCACCTTTCTAGTTGTTCAGCAAGGACAATTTTAGCCGCCGTCATGATCTCCTCAATTTTCCATGGTGTTCTGGGCATATGGGCTGGGGAAATGAGTCGAAGCTGACTTTCGACATGTTCGCGGAGGGGTTGTGGGATCCTGGTGATCAGCATTTGGGATTTTTGCCAGGTTCCAAGGTTGTTGCCAGCTTCAGCAAGTTGACTGGCGATGCTTTTGAAGCGCTTGAGGTAGTCAGAGTATTCGGCAAACTGAGTCATTCTCCTAGACGCTGTGGACTCCACTAACTTCACCAGATCATCATACCCATGCATTTCTGATGTGGCTGCAGGGTAGATCAAAGAGATAGCAGGCTTGACCTTCTCCCACTTGGTGCAGTCTGACAATTCCAGCTCTTTGATGGTGTCCTTCCAAAACCTCACCTCTTGTCCAGGTGCGTATTGCAAGGCTGCATCAACTTGATCAGCAGGATCAACCTCAAATTCCCAGAAGAGTGTTTCAAGTTTGTCCCAGAAGTTTTCAAGCATCTCAGCTTCTCCGTTCCATCATGGTGCTTTATGTTCGTATTTGCTAGGTAAGAGTTGTGGCGCCATTGCTTTGAAGTCTGGTCGCTTGATTTGTGATGTCAGAGGTTTAGTATTGGGGGAAATGGCTGGATCTGGTGACCAAAGCACGGGTCTAAGTCGAAATGTCGGCAATTCATCAAGCAGGTTGTATTCGAAACTGTCGGAAAACAAAACTGTTTGGCGTCATGAGGGCACTGTAGGAGGGAATGGAATTGCTGAAGGTGGGGTTGTGACTGTGGTAGGCAGCGGACATCTAGCTGTCTGGGTACGGTCTGAAGGGGTGAGACCAAGCGAGATTCTGGATGTGGAGGCGATGGGAGCTTGAAGGTTTGCTCTAACCTCTTCCCAGAGGTTGTCAGGATCTAGTTTCGGTGCCAGGGATGTTGATTAATGTGACGTGACCTTGCAGGTCCGAGAGGTTGGAAGAGGGATGGGTGATAGATTAATGATTGTTGAATAGAAGCCGGTTTTTGATTGAAGCTGGGATTGATCATCCCTTGCAATATGGCTTGCAAGTCCCAAGATTGTTGAGTGAAAACCCACTGGAATCAGAGGTAAAGGTTGAATTCCCCTTGCAGTAGGCTCCAGTTGTAAAGGCTGCGACCTGGCTAGTTGCGCAGTTGTTCGGAATGGGGAATAGGCAACCAGGTGTGCATGGGCGCTAAAGTGCCATTGTTGTATTGACAATATGTTTGGTATAAAGACACATATGAATCTCAGTATTTGTTTATCAGAAATGCCAAGCAAATTCACTTTACATATCAACTATGACTTTATGGCAACACTTCTTCCATGTATGAAACCATTGATGAGACGGTCAAACAATAGATTAGCGCTGTACCAACAATGCTCTTCTGACTCAAGCTCAACTCAACAGTTACAAGAAGTGACAGCACTGCCACCTCATGTTGATGACACATAGCCTGGCATAGCATTATAAATC